>JAIUZE010066236.1:0-204910 GCA_022085475.1 Heliosperma pusillum
AAGCAAAGGTAGGAAGGATTGGTCTCAAAAGCTTCCGGATGTTCTATGGGCCCTTCGCACCGCTTTCAAAACTCCACTCGGCACAACTCCCTACAAGCTTGTCTATGGCAAAGCTTGTCACTTGCCAATCGAGTTGGAGCACAAGGCATGGTGGGCCTTAAAGGAAATGAACTTTGACATTGATATGGCCGGAGAGCTACGTTTTCTTCAAATGAGTGAACTTGAAGAACTAAGACTTGATGCCTACGAGAGCTCAAAGATTTACAAAGAGCAAACAAAGAAATGGCATGACGCCAAATTGGTTGATAAAGATGTAAAAGTGGGTGACCAAGTCTTACTCTATAATTCTAGAGTCAAGTTGTTTCCGGGAAAGCTACGCTCGAGATGGTCGGGTCCTTTCAAAGTTATCGACATTTCACCACATGGAGCTTTTGAACTTTGGAGCGAAGAAGGTGGTAATTTCAAGGTCAATGGGCATCGAGTGAAAAGATATTTTGATGGAGATGAAAAGGGAACGGTGGAAGTACTCTTCCTTGGGGATCCACTTCCCGAGGAAGAGTCTTGTTTGTAACCTCTTGTGAATTGATAGGTTTGGTGGAGTCCCTCAACAACCACCAATTTTTTGTATATAGCATGCATATTAGGAGTAGTTGTGAAGATTTGGTATTGTCTACTCGGGTCTTTCGTCTTTAGGAGGAAGTTTTACGTAGGTTTGAAACACTTGAAGTCGGGTTTGGATTGAAACCGTATCATTGGGAATATGTTGGTTGGGTAGATATTGTTGGTGACTTGGGTTTCTTTGGGAATATGTTGTGATTTTGAAGGCGAGATGAAGAAAGGGAGAAGTGCTCTAGGCCGGTGGACCGGCAGCCGGTGTGCCGACCGGCCCAGAGCACTCCAGTAGCTAATTTTTGAAATGTGAAATTTGAAGTGCAGGTATTCCAGGCAGGGCGACCGGCGGCCGGTGTGCCGACCGGCCTGGAGCTCATTATCATTGAAGGCGAGTTTTTGGAAAATTTTGGCTTGAGAGCTAGGCCGGTGGACCGGCGGCCGGTCTGACGACCGGCCCAGAGCACCACATAACTGAAATGTTGAAGTTTGATATTTTTGAGCTGAGTTCCAGGCCGGTCCACCGGCAGCCGGGGTGCCGACCGGCCTAGACTACCTGAACACGCAAAAATCAAAAAACCAAAAAAATCAAATTTTTTGAGCTGAGTTCCAGGCCGGTCGACCGGCTGCCGGTGCCCAGACTGGCCCAGAACCCAACCCGAGGCACTATACAACTCGTGAGGCTCTTTCTTTTTCTCCATTTTTCTTCATTCTTCTTCCCTTCTTTCTCCTTCTTCCTTCAAATCTCCACAAAAACTCACAAAAACTCACAAAAATAACAACAAAACTCCATCACTCCAACATTCAACCCACTACATCACCCAAATTCATCCCACATCTCAAAAACCCCAATTTTTCCCTCTTTCGATTGACTACTCGAAAAACTCCATGGCTCAACAACCACCTAGGAAAAGAACAAGGGCTCAGCTTGAGGCGGAGTTGGAGGCTAGGCTCCAGCAAGTAACGGTGGGAATGGGTCCGGATAACGATTTTCCCGACATCGTCTTCGTAAGCGAAATCGCGAGAGGTAAATTTCAATGTTTAAAACGCAGAAACCTTCCCCACTCCCGTTTTATTTGTCGGAATACTATGCGAAACCTCGGCCTTGATACGGTCACTCTTGAGCTTTTCAAAGGTTTGGGGATGGGGGAACTCTACGGTCAGCACTTCCGTACTTACCCCCGTCTTACATGGGAGTTTTTAAGTTCCTTTAGTCATGAGAAGGATAGGAATACGGGCATGGTCAAAATTGTTTCTTTTCGCCTTCTTAATACTGCATTTAACCTTTCCCTTGAGAAATTTTGTAAGGTTTTAGGGGTAAAATTTCATAAGTCATACAAAGTCCCCGAAAACTTTAATGTGAATGATGTTTGGACTGCTATCTCGGGAATGAAATTTGCGAAGGGAACTAAGAGGCCGGCAAATGCTTGCCACAATGCCCCTATTAGGTTTTGGCATCGGTTTATGGGTTGGACGTTGTTTGGAAGAGAGGAGTGTCACAACTTTAGGGCCGATGAGCTCTCGATTTTGGCGGCTTATTTGTTCCAAAAGCCAAATAAATTTGGGGTCAACATTGGTCACCATGTCGCTATCCACTTTCAGAAAATCTCCAATGACCCATTTAGCCCAACCGGAATCCATTTAGGGGGAATTGTCACCAAGATTGCCCATGTCCTATGTAGAGATGCTCTAGATGAGCGTAATTTGAGGTGTTTAGGGGGATGCTCCTTGTTGACGGAGGATTACATTTCAAAGAAGCTTGAGTGGGTAGTGAAGAGAGTTGAGGACGGGAAGACGTATTGGAGGATTCGAGGGGTAAATTCTATTCCCCTCCCGAATAGTGCGGCTATGAAAGTGGTTCCTGATAGCGCGCACTATCTTCTCCCCCTAGAGGAGGAGAACCCTCCACCACCACCTGAAGAAACCCCGGAAGATCAGCTAGCTCCAATTACCGCATTTAGGCGAGATCCTACTGCCCCCGTCACTACATATAGGAGAGAGGAGCAGGGCCCCACTTCCACCACCTTGCCTTATCTGAACCCCTTTTATCATCAGCAGCAGTGGCGTCCTTGGCCCAATTCATCCCAACCCGAGGCATCCACTTCCACCACTCCCAGTTACCCACCTTTGGATCCTTCCTTGATCCAGTTCATGGCCGATATGACTTTGGCCTCCGAGGCAGCAGCTACGGAGAGAGAGGCGGCGGCTAGGGAAAGAGAGGCGGCAGCTAAGTGGCGAGAGGAGGAAGCTCGGGATAGAGCTCTTTTGTCGCAGAGGATGGATAGGATGTATTATGACTTGGCTCTTGGCCAATACCCTTCTTACTATAATTGGTGTAGGGAGGGGTATAGGGAGCCAGTTGGCCCACATCCGTCCTATTTCATGTGGCCAGAGGGCGGGTATGATCAGGGTTCTAGGGTGTTTGGTGATTTCAATGTTCAGCCAGACTATTATTCTTCTGCGCCGGGTTTTACTCAGCCGGTAGTTGATGAGGAGGAGGTGGACCCAGAGATTGCGGCTCAGAATGCCGAGTGGTTGGACAGGATGGGTCCACGGTTCGAGATTGTGGAGGGTGGCGGCTCTGGTTCGGGAGCCCAGGATGTAGATGCGTCTTTTGCTGAGGCCAGTCATGGCCAATTTGATACTACATCCTCTGATTTCACTGGATACTCTTGAGGCCGGAAACCCATGAGTATGATCCCTTTTAATCCAAATCTTCATCATGTTTATATTTCTGCATGCATTTAGATACTTGTATTATATCTTAGTTTAATTATCCATCTAGTTGCATCCATTTAAGATTGCATTAGAATTTAATTTTGTAACATATCGTCACATGTTAGCCTTGCATCCATATAGCGTAGTTGCATTTTGTTTGGTGTCATTTTTAGACTTTCCCGTGGTTGGTACCCCCATGTGGGGCGTGCATTTATGCATTTTACCGCCACGACGAGACTCCGATATGGCACACTAGACTTTCCTGTGGGAGGTACCCCCATGAGGGGCTTGCATTTATGCACCTTACCACCGCATCGAGACTCTAGATTAGCATATAGTGTAGTTTGCATTTACTTAGATCATGACATTGTATTATATCATTTTGCATTTAGTTTTAGGAATTTTATTTAGTTCATGCATTTACTTAGAGCTAACCCTCTTGTATATATTGTTCATATTGTGATTACTCATCAAAAATCAAAAACCCCAAAAACAAGTTTTTATTTTTCAACATATTTAAAAAACCAAAAACATGTTATTTGCTTTGAATTCACCCCTCACACCATGTAAATGCTAAGTGGTGGGGAGAGAATTCCCAAAAAATTGAAAAACCCAAAAGAAAGATTTGTTTTGTTTTTCCTTTTCCTTTTGCTCTCCTTTCATATTTGAGTCACTTACTCGGGGACGAGTAAGACTTAAGTGTGGGGAGGATTTTATTTCTTTTGTATATATATCGTTGATTTTTGAAAAAAAAGTTAAAAAAAAATGCCTAAAAATCGAAAAATTTGAAAATTTTCCAAAAAAAATAGATGTTTAGATTAGTTTGTATATAGTTTATTTTGTATATATTGCCGTGTGTTTCTTTTTATCTCCATCCATAGGTGCGCCCCACATCATAAGAGGCACGAAAAAGGGAAAATGAAGACGCTTTGGTGAGACCTTTCCTATTTCTCTTCTCCCTTATCTCTTTTTCTTCTTATTTGAGGATGAGATGTGTTGATGACGATGGTGTGAATTTTGTTGATTGGCGTGTGTGCCACTTGTGTGCTGTTAGGAGATAGCATTAGCTTATGTGTCATATAGTCGGTTAGAGCATGTGCATTTAAGTTGTATATATGCTAGATTGCATCATTGCATATAGTTGCATTTAGAAAAATATTTTAATAATTGTCTTTTTGGAAAACTTGTTGAATGTGCATAGTCCCTTTTTGCTACTTTTTTATTCATAAAGTGTTCATCTTAATCGTGGAATTTTAGACGCCCTGGGTTGTACATTTTTAGTGAATTTTAACCCGTCTACTAATGCCGAGTCACGAGTTTGCGCTTATTCCACCTCGACAACCTCGATTGATGTGAATATTCCGATGGTAGAAAGGATTCTTAGGTGACCGTTCTTGCTATGCAACCAACCATGATTCATTGTTCTTCCACTTTTGCTCAAAAAAAAGGAAACAAATCAAACAAGCTGAAAATATTGAGTCAATTATCATCTTTTCTTGTTTTCGTCGAGGAAGTGCAAAACGGAACTTCTAGGGATTCTAGTGGGCCCATATCTAGGCCCCCTTTCGATGCCACTACGGTGGGGATACCCCTATTGTTGGTTCCGACCGCATGTCCTTGACGGGAACCGTGTGCTTTCATGCCAAAAATTGCAAACCAAAATGCAAATCAAAAAGAAAGAAAAAGAAAAAGAAAGCAAAGTGTGAAATGAAAAGTTTTGCAGCACTTAGACTCAAATCTCAATTTCCTTTTATCCTTCTTGAATCATTTACCTTTGAAGTTGCATAGTGAGACGGGACGACCCTTGTGTCTCATTTATTTGAGAAACGTGAATTCCATATGCTATTGTGCTTAATAACGTCATGAGGATTTCATTTCCATCTTCCATTTTATCGCTTTTGGCCAAGCAAATAGTAGACGGGGTTCGAAATTTTCATTAGACTTGCACCGCTAGGAGGCGAATATTTTTCCATGCTTTATGATATTAGTGGCTTACAAGGATCAGGCATTATTTAAACGGTTTTCCTTTTAGATATTTCCGTCACATGGATGAGGCATGTGATTTTTCTTTTGTTAGATGCATCTTTGTCGTGTTCTTACGTGTTTTTCATTTGGATGCGTCGAAATTTTGAGCAAGCCCCTACTTGCCTTGCAAGGAGGTATTCTACCTCATGAGTATCTCGTTGTGAGTTGAAGGGACGGAGGAGGCCCGTTAATTGCCTACCGTCGGATATTATTAATAGTTTAGGTTTTAGCCTTAATATTAGAGTAGTATTGAATAAGGGTACTTATGGGTCTCGAATTTTGTTTACTTACTCGAGGACGAGTAAGTCTTAAGTGTGGGGAATTTTGATAAGCATTTAATTAGTCACATTTTTCCCTCATTTTCGTCCCCATTTTGGTCCGTTTACACGGATTTGCGTGCCCTTGGTTGCATTTTGCTTCCCGATTTCCCGTGCTATGAATGTCGGTCTTAATTTGTAGGAATTAAGGCGGAAATGAAGAAATCGGAGCATAAGGGTCTTGCATGAGTCGGGATTCGAAGATGAGACGAAGAAGTGAAGAAAGCATGCCCAGGTGGTGCAGGCCGGCCTACTGACCGGCGGCCGGCCACCCGGCCTAGACCCCATCTCCACAAAGAATGAAGAAAGAAAGAGTGGAAGAATAGGTCAGGTAGTGCAGGCCGGTCGACCGGCGGCCGGTCGCCTACCCGGCCTGCACTACATCAGAATGCCCATAAGAAGTATTTCGTGCTCCAGGCCGGTCGGAAACCGGCGGCCGGTGGACCGGCCAGGACCAGCATTTCCATACTTAGAAGATTTTGAAGACGGAGAAATTGGAGTTACTGATGTGCTCCGGGCCGGTCAGAGGGCCGGCGGCCGGTCGACCGGCCAGGAACACAAGACTGAAAATTCGCCCTCTTCTTCTAATTTCTTCCTTAATTTCGAGACACCTATATATACCCTCCCCCTATTATTTTGTAAGCAGTTTTTACATTCCTCTTAGCACAAAACCCTAGATATTTGTAGCCTCTATTAAGTATTAATTACTCTCCTAATCTTTCCCTAATTAAGCTTAGTTTCTCATTTCAAGTTGCTAGATCTAGTCTTTCATTTCAGTTTTGGGTTTGTATTGAGGATTCTAAGGGTGAAGACATTCTCCCTCTTCATTAATACAAGCTTGTTGGTATTAAATTTCTCATCTTTTTTGTTGTTTATGCAATTAATTTCCATTTCTAGTTTATTGTTTATCATTTGATTGTTTTAATTGTTCATCTCTTAACATGATGTTTATTGAACTCCTTCTTGCCTTTAGTGCTTTGATTCCCCTTAGTATGTGTGAGTAGTTCTCCTCTAGGGTTTAGGGGGAACCTAAGGGAGGATTATGTGGGGTATTAGGTTGGTTAATTAGCAAGTTTGTGGTAAATAAATTGGGTATTGCTCATATGAACACTAAGTGTTTGATGAAATGTGTAAACGAAAGTTGCCCATTTTATCAAGCATGGTTTGATTATTTCTGAAGCGACGGTGGTAGAAATGATTAGACTAGTGTTTATATGGGTGATTTGAGACAAATGCGATGGCTTTGTTGATGATTATTGATTGTTGAGACATTAGCAATTGATTTTCCTCGAATTACTTACCCATTTGCTAATTACCCGACTAGCCCATTAATCCCCCTAAGGTGAACCCTTCACCTTAGCCTTTCCCTTAATTGTCTTCATCATTATTGCTTAGCGATTACTTGTTTTTATTAGATTTTAGTTAATCTTCCAATCCATCTTTTGTTAGGCTAGAATAGGATTCATGCAAACTTGTAGTTGACCCCTCCATCCTTGTGGTTCGACCCCGACTTCCGCTATCGCATTAGTTGGGTTTCATAAATTGTTTTGCTTGAGCGGTGCGCGACAAATCGCTCATCAGAGTCTAGCTCCACTTTTGAATCGCTCGAACATGTGTGAACTTCTTCCATCTTCGCTGGTACGGTAATCTCAACAGTCGAAGACGGTATCAGGAGTACTCAAGTCTTCCTCCTGAAGAGTCTTACCTATCCCTCTCTACCTGCGCATACACAACTACAGAGAGAAAGATAAGAACAGTCTTAAGGAATTAGAAATTCCTTAAGATGAGACAGAAATAAATACCAGAAAATTAAATTGCCTCCCCGGCAACGGCGCCAAAATTTGATGTGGTCGTTATACACCAAAAATAAAACCTAAGTCTACTAACTAAGAAGATAGCGGAAGTAGGGTCGATCTCCACAGGGAGGAAACTAATTAACTGAAATCTAAATCTGCAAGTAACAAACTGGGGGTTTTGAAATTGTTTTAAACTAAGCTAAATAAGATTAAAGGAAGAGAAGTAAAAGATAGAAATAAATAAGAAATAAATCAGATAAGAGAGAAATATGCTAGGATTCGGTCTACTGCAGTATCAGCATCTATGGGTCAACTAAGTCAGTCAATCTTATTAATGAGAAGAGCAATGGTTTTCTCCTCTCGGTCTCAAACCGCCCTATGGATTTTCCTAATTAACTCTCGTCCTCTTAGGAGTCACCTATCAATTCTAAGCAAGCCTTCCCGTCCAATCTCTCGATCCAGGTCGGGGTTAACTACCTAGCCTAGTCTCCTGCGTGCACTCATTCGACTAAACCTCAATTAAATTGCTTAAACTGATTCTCACGACTAACTAAAATAATCTATCCTAACATGCCTCTACTACAGTTCCCCTCATCCCAACATACAAGAGAATTAGCTACTCATATTATTAACGATGCTAACTAAGACGATTAAACATATGACGATAGACATAATAAAATCGCAATTAACAAGCATGACAATAATAAAGCAGTAATTAAGAAGAGAAAACAGTAATTAAGACTAAAGCAAAGATTAAGAATAAAAGAGAGAAAAGAAGAAGTTTACAATCTTAGCAAATCCGGCGTAAAGAACAAATCCTCGTCGAATAAACCCGAATGCAAACCAAAGATAAAGTTCAGAAACTAATGAAAGATTAATGCTAATGATTCTGAACCCTAAGGGTTCTGAGTCCTAATGACTCCGAATCTGAATAATAACTAAAGACGTAAATAAGAGTTTATATATAGTGACTAACACGACTCTAACCCTAATTAAGCTATGGACTTGCAGCCCATGATAGATTCTACTCGATCGAGGAAAAAAACCACTCGATCGAGGACTTTATTGGAGAAAATCACTCGATCGAGTAACAATTCTACTCGATCGAGCAACTTTTCAGTAGCTATCACTCGATCGAGCACAGGACAGCTCGATCGAGGTCTTTCTTCCTTCAACTCTCCTCGATCGACTAAATATATAATCAATCGAGGTCTTTTGGCTTGGCACATAGTGTTGGTCATGAATTTGGCTTGATAGTGAACGGTTTCACGCTTCCCATGCAAGAGCTTCCGTCCCGTTCCTTCCATTCTCCTAAATGCATGCAAAGTGGACTGTTTTGGCTCGGTTTCCGCTACTACGCAGCTTGTACCTACAAAATAGTAATGAAAGTACAAAGTAGCCAAATAGGGGCATATAGCGATATAATATCACCTAAATGACATAGAAATGCGTGCAATAAATGGACTAGAAAGCCTATACAAAATACACGCATCACTTACAATATGAGTAGCTTGCCAAAGTCAAGATCAAGCTTAATTAAGTCCAAATGCAACTTTCTACCTACTGTGTACAAGACATCCCCATGAATGCACAATTCCTCATAACATAATGAAACATCAGCTTATAAAAACTATAAATTGAGAAATGTAAGATGGAGATGATCTTTTCTTTTTGTCTTTTTGATTTTTAGAAAAAAAATAAACTAAAGATAAATTAATAAAATTAAAAGAAAATAAGCTAATGAGAAAAGTAAAATCTAAATGCAATCCTAAATGCAGTAAGTCCTAAATGCAAATCCTCCCCCAAGCTAAAACTTCACATTGTCCTCAATGTGCATACAGTTATAATAGAAGCAAACCGAGAAACGGTTGGTAGCACATAGAACAGAGAAACAAGATGAAATTCTAATGGGAAAAGGGGTTAAAAAGAAAACTAAAAATGCTAAAAATAAAAGAAAGAAAGAAAAGCTTACAAAATGTCTAGCCTCCCCCAAGCTAGTATAAACAAGGGGAGCCTGTTATCATCTCATCTCAAAGGCCACCAGCTACGGCCTCTCCTCTCTGAAGGAGGCGGCTCGGATGCGGATCCAGAAGCATCTGTATAGTAGGTATCATCTGCAGAATAATAGCTACTACTAGAAGCAATGATCCCGGTAGGGTTGCTGGCTCCGAAGGACTGGTACTCATCTACTTGGTGGCTACTAAAATCACCTCCATAACCTCCAAAACTCTCTACGCCATAGTCAGTACCACAGTAATCAGGTCCGGTCTGCTGCACACCTGCATCAAAAGCAGTACCATACCCCCCTTCGGGCCAAGTATAGAAAGACGGGTGGGGGCCCTCAGGTCTAATCATACCTTGCCTAGTAAAGTGATCATAAATGGGGTGCAGAGAAAGCTGCTGGTCGGACTGGACTCTATCAATGGACATGGTCAGGGCTTGAAACATGGCGGTCATGTCGCCCGTAGCATGGGTCGACTGAGAGGATGATCCTACCTCAGGGCGGTGGGATCTAATCTGAACAGGGGGGTCATTGGGGGTAATATCCCCAACAGGTAGAAAATAAGTGGGACGGGGTAATTAAGATGGCCTCACCCTCCTGGAGTCGAGGATGCTGCCTAAGCAATGGAATCTGGTTCACCTCAGCGGTCAACTTGACCGAATCACGGCCAGCGATCCTCCAGATCATATGGGGGTGAGAGACACGAAACCAATTAAGCTGAACAAAATAATCATAATCCAACCCATTTCCCATCTCGGTGGGAGGTGTAGTCAATGCCTGGAGGTCAGTGGTGGCTTGGTTAAAACCACAAACTCGCGTAGCAAGGTAAGTGATAAGGCCTCCATAAACAATGACAGTGCTCTTTGGATTAGTAGCTTTAGTCAGTTGAAGAGCAAAATAGTAAGGAATGCTAATCGACCACGGTTCATCACCATTGACATTCAAGAACTCTCCTAAAATATCTAACTCTACCCGTCTCACCAAATGAGGCTCAGCACGGCCCAAGAAGGTCCATCCCATGAATCTTTGCCAGATTCTAATGGCAGGATGATGGATGTGTTGGTGTGGGACATAGTCCCAACGAGAGACAGGATAAGTAGAAATGGCGCTCCAAACATGGCTAATATCAAAGCCCTCGGGAGGTGAAATAACAGTGTCCCTGTGGGTGAGACCGAATTGGTCAGCAAAGGTCCCTAAGTTCATACTATAGTTATTGTTGAATAATCGAAACCGAACTTGAGGCATAGAGTTCTTATTCCTAGACCTTTGCAACTCAAATGAGCTCAAGAATTCAAGGGTCAATTGAGGGTAGGTCTTATAACTAAAGTTCATACTAGTAGTCATTCCTAGACCCCTGAATAATGCTTTGACATGCTCATAAAGCTTCATGTGTCTTAAAGAAGAAACATCAAGGAATTTGGTAGCTCTCATACCCTTGCTCTTGATGATAAACCATCTTTGCCATTGCTTGTTTGAACTAAACTCCACATCCGTAAAATCGGGATCATGCATAGCATCTTGTCCTCCTTGATTTCCGGTTTGATCGTCGGCTTCTAGCATTTCTATGTCTTCTTCATGGGCTCTACTACTTTCTCCTTGGTTGGTAGTTCTTGCCCTCTTTGATCTCCTTATTGTAGGTGCCATTTGCTACAAGAAACTAGTATTAGAACACTTCATTATAAACACAAATTGATAGCATAAGTGTTAGAATACTAGGCTTGTAAGCACAAATTCAAGCATAATTTCATAAGTGAAAATTATCATGCTACCTTTGAGCACAAATTGATGTTCTTAAGCATAACAATATTTCACTAAGATTTTGAGCAACATTACACTTGAATCTTGAGCTTTGGGCACTACTTAAAGGTACTAATGCTAAATTAACACAATAAGAGCATGAGTTCATAGTATAAATCATGGATTCAAGCATTATACTACCATTAAGCATGAGGTTTTTAGCATAAAGTAGAGATGAGTATTCTAATTGGCATATGAGCATTCAAATCATAGTAAGCTTACTAATTAATCACTAACATTCACTCTATAACATGTAAGAAGCATTAGAAATCCAATTTAAACAAGTTTTTCAAGTAAAATCAATAACCCCCAAATTTGGGTTAGGGTTTGTTCATGTTGGATTTCTGAAAAATAGAGAGATTGAAGTAACTAAAGTAGAATTGACTTACTTGATAATGCTTAGATGTTGCCTTGGATGAACTATGGTGACAAATTTTGCAAGAAAAGACTAAGAAATGAAGGTTTTTGAGAGATTTTGAGCTTTGAATATGGAGAATACGGGATAGTAGCAGCAAGCAAAGGGTAGCAAGTTGGTTTTATAGAAGAAAATAGAACAAAACTCAAAACAGACAACTTACCCGATCGGGTATACCCGAATCCGATCGGGTAAGTCTGCTGACCCGGATTTTGTTTCTTTTTCCTTTGTTACTTGCTCTTACCTTTTGGCTATGGCTTTGAACATTCTTACTAACCTTAATTGACTTGGCAACATGGGCCAAGGGTAGCTCCTTTTCATCTCAATAGGTCCTCCAGTTCCAAGTACGAAAAATTACGAACTAAGCATGCATTTCTAAAAATGTAAATAACAAGTAAAACGAAAATTGTTTCCTAGTTATTACATGAAAGTCCATAGACCTTAATTAGACTCCTCTAATTATTTACTAAATTACTTATTAATTTAGTTTATAATGATCTATGCAACATGCATGCAAATATAAAGACATTTATATAAGAGAAGAAATTTCCTCACATTGATATGGAAAATATAAGGGCACAACAAGAACTCCTTCTTGTTGTTCTTGAGCTACAAATATGGATGAACACAAGTAATCTCCAAAGTAGAAGATCTCCTCTAAGTTGCACCAAGATTAACCCAAATAATCGACCCTTATTATTAACTAGATAATAAGATAGATATTATTCTACTAATATTATGACTATATTACTACACTAGTAATACTTAGTAAATATTAGTATTTGAGAGTTTATAGTGAGAAGAAGAGTTTTAGAGAGAAGTATGACAATTGAACAAAATCAAGTCATGAAAAAATGAACAACAAAAATTTTGCTCATTATATGGCCAATAGGCCGGATCATGTAGTCCCATAAAGGACTATTATTTTGCTTAATTTTATCACATGCATTAGAGTGGAGTGTTGTAGAACAAGTGATGATTGTTTACTACTTGTTATGTCACTTTCAAAAGGTAACTAAGTAGTGTAAACATGAACAAAAATGATCACCTTGTAACTACAAGCCAACCGGCCACAATGGCCTTAGTTTGGTCCATTTTGATTTTTGATATTTGTCTTACAAATACTTATTGATCATATGGTTAATTATCTTGTATAATTAAATGTTAATTTGATCATATAACAATTATATGACTCAATTAAATAAATAATATGTACTTAACATTTTAAGTAATCTTTTACCATTATATCAATATATAATGGGTCCCACAATGCTTAGTTAATTTATTTTACAACTCCTTGTAAATACAATTAACTAATTACCTCTATCTCAAAACCTCAACTAATTTAGTAATTTAACGATTAATTACTAAGTTAAATCTTATTTAATCGTTTTAAAATAAGATATAAATTTATTAGTCAATTATCGCATAATTGAAAAATAAGCTTAATTGAATTTGAGTTCTTAACTCAATTTCTAACAATTAACTCTCGTACATATCGAATATATGTAATGTACTAATTAACTGTATCGTATACAAATAATTAGTTACTATTTGGATTTCATCCTTTAGGTGTGACCGAAAGGGATCAGTTGATTCACCGCCGTCAAAACACAATAACGTCAAACTCTAGTCAGCCAACCATTATTGATTTACGTTAATCAACTGACTAATCATATATATAGTCAATAAATATCCCAATTATATTCCATAATAAGATTTATTATGTGGCGCAGTTTTGTGGAGGACACCTACTCCAACAGGTATTAAATCAACTGCTCGGCTGAGTCAGGCTTTCCTTCTTAAGTCCCACTGGCGTATTATTAATAAACCTTCGGGCATCTTGGTGTGTATCTTCAACCAAAATACAAAAAAAAGATCTCCCTCTCCCGGCTGCAAATTGAAATCAAATGTCTCTTACCCATCATTATGCTGGACTGATATTTTTCGTGCTTCTGCAGCTATTTACAAAGGGTATTCATGGAAATTAGGGAATGGTAACTCTATCTCTTGTAGAACTGACAATTGGGCTGACGGGAAAACTTCAAGACCTAGATTATCAACTCCGTCTTTGCCTCTAACTTTTTCCGACTTAGTCCTACCTGATGATAACTGGAATCCGTCAGCTCTTTTCAAGTTTTTTGAGGCTACCAGCGCTAAAGAGATTTTAAATTCCGAGACTCCTATCCCATTTTCAGATGATTTCCTTTACTGGAAATACACAGAAGACGGAAGCTACTCTTTAGGGTCTGGTTATAACTATCTCCTTTCTCCTACTGTTTCTAATTCAACAGATGTCGATGCTTCTTTTCCTTGGAAGATTGCCTGGAATCAAAAATACTCACCTAAATTCGCTATTTTCTTATGGCGACTAGCCCACTCAGTTATTCTGACCCAGTCCTTATGGATTAGTAGAGGTTTGGATATTGAATCGAGATGTGTTTTCTGCAGTCATAATGTGGAGACCACGGAACACTTATTCCGATCATGTCCTGTTTCTCAGCACATCTGGCAATCTTCTCTCCTGGGAATATCTTCTATGTCAAATCCGTTGACTCCCTTTCGACAATGGATTTCAGATTTTATTTGCTACCTGCACAGGAAAATGTCTCCGTCTTTTGACCCCCTTCTCTATTTTCAATGTGTGATGCTAGCAATACGAAAATGCAGAAATGCTATCATTTTCGAAGGTTGGATGGTTAACCCGCATCATGTTTTGGATACTTTAAAGGAATTGTTCGATACACATTTAAACCATTCCCCTATTTTTGTCCCTGGTGAAAGAAAGAATTTATTAGTACATCATGAACCCGGGCATGTTCTTTACTACACGGGCGGGAATCATTTTTGGTCCACGCGCGTGTTGGGAAGACCACCAACAGAAAGGTGTTCAACTGTGTCTCCATCTCAGCTCATTCGGATACTAATCTCTCATTGTTGGTCAGAGCTACATCATGTTTCGCCGCCTAAGCAAAATCTCTCAGAATTACTATGCGCCGGTTTCAACCCGAGGATTTCCCACATGTTACCTTTATGATTACTTCAAGAAAACTATCTGCTGTTCTGACGTCTTCTAAGCCAGTACCCATCCATCTCTATCACACTATGAGAGAGATTCGTTACTTCCTTTCCCATTGTAAATATTGGTGTGTTAGTCTCGCTACTGGATAGTGTTATTTAGATACTAGGATGTATTTTAGGTGATTATCGCATGTACTTAGTTTATTTTTATTTAATATACACCAGTCTACCTTTTTAAAAAAAAAGAGAGTATGGACTAACTAATATAGGTTTTTTTTTGGACGAAGGGAACAATATTTAAATTAAGCGTAAAAAATATCCGAATACATTACAGCGGGAGGTCGGGGGATAGAGGCGTCGAAGCCGGTAAGGAGTCTAAATTACAAGCATGAATTACAAAAGACGGGGCACCATCCCAAGCAAAACTACCATTACAAGGACTAGTATCCTTCATGGAGTAAGTAGCGATACAATCCGCGATGCCATTAGCCTTCCTCTTCTCAAACAGTAGCTTCACGCGGGATGATTCCTTCAAATGTTCCCTACACGCAATTATAATTAGCAAACGATCCACATAATACATCGTCTCTCAATAAAGTATTAACGACATTAAGACAATCGAACACGATCAAAAATTTTCAACAGGACAAATTAGCAATACGCAACCCTGTTGGAGTAGGTGTCCTCCACAATAGTGCGCCACATGATAAATCTTATTAAGGAATATAATTGGGATATTTATTGACTATATATATGATTAGTCAGTTGATTAACGTAAATCAATAACGGTTGGCTGACTAGAGTTTGACGTTATTGTCGTTTGACGGCGGTGATCAACTGATCCCTTTCGGTCACACCTAAAGGATTAAATCCAAATAGTAACTAATTATTTGTATACGATACAGTTAATTAGTACATTACATATATTCGATATGTACGAGAGTTAATTATTAGAAATTGAGTTAAGAACTCAAATTCGATTAAACTTATTTTTCAATTATGCGATAATTGACTAATAAATTGATATCTTATTTTAATACGATTAAATAAGATTTAACTTAGTAATTAATCGTTAAATTACTAAATTAGTTGAGGTTTTGAGATGGAGGTAATTAGTTAATTATATTTACAAAGAGTTGTAAAATAAATTAACTAAAGCATTGTGGGACCCATTATATATTGATATAATGGTAAAATATTACTTAAAATGTTAAGTACATATTATTTATTTAATTCAGTCATATAATTGTTATATGATCAAATTAACACTTAATTATACAAGATAATTAACCATATGATCAATAAGTATTTGTGAGACAAATATCAAAAATCAAAATGGACCTAACTAGACCATTGTGGCCGGTTAGGATGTAGTTACAAAGGTGATGATTTTTGTTCTTGTTGTAACTCTTTAGTTAGCATTTGAAAGTGACATAACAAGTAGAAAACAATCATCATCTTTTCTACAACACTCCACTCAAATGCATGTGATCAAATTAAACAAAATAAGAGACCTTATTTGGACAATATGGTCCGGCCATGATGCCTTTAAAATGAGCATTTGTGTTCATTTTTATACTTACTTCATTTTGTGCAATTTGTTTACTTCTCTCTAAAACTCTTCTTCTCACTAAAACTCTCAAATACTAATATTTACTAAGTATTACTAGTGTAGTAATATAGTCATAATATTAGTAGTATAATATCTATCTTATTATCTAGTTAATAATAAGGGTAGATTATTTGGGTTAATCTTGTTGCACAACTTTAGATAGATCTTCTACTTTTGGAGATTACTTTGTGCATCCATATTGTAGCTCAAGAACACAAGACAGGTTCTTGTTGTGCCCTTATATTTTCCATACCAATGTGAGGAAATTTCTTCTCTTATATAAATGTCTTTATATTTGCATGCATGTTACATAGATCATTAAATACTAAATTAACAAGTAATTTAGCAACTAATTAGAAGATTCTAATTAAGGTCTATGGACTTTCATGTGGTATCAGAGCTAGCTTGTAGCATGCATGTTCATTTTGGACATTTTTATTAAAGTTATAAGATAACTAATAAATCAAAGATTTTGAGTTAAAATACGATTCTGACAAAAAAATTTGGTGCATGTATACCTACTGACCTCAAAATGTGTGTGGTTAAATTTCGTGATTTTAGGGATTAATTTGCTATTTATTTTGATTTTTGGCGTTTAAACCGAGTTAACATGCATTTTATGAGTTAAAAGTTAACTAAAAATAGTTTCATGTTGATTCTGGCCATAAAATTTTAATATGATCTCACATGCATTTCTTACATATTGTATGTAAAATTTCGTGACTTTTACTTATGTATTGCATGCTTATTGATTTTTATACGATAAAAGTCGATAATATGAGATTATAATGTTCATAAAATTGAAACGTCCATTTATGGTCTTGAAATTTTTTTTTACATTTTACATTCTGATGTTGATACTTTTGGTGAAATTTCATAATTTGTTTCACTGTTTTACTATATCTAATGTTTTTATTTGATAAAACCATTAAATACAAAGCTATTTGTTCATAAAATTAATTTAAATTTTTTGAGCAAATGTTTTTTTATTTTTATAGTTCCTGGAATTTTTCCAGAATGTACAAAATTTTTGTTTTCAAATTTTATGATGTTTATATTTTATTTTGGTTTTATTTCATAATTGTTATGATTAAACCGTAATATTTAGCAAATGAAATCAAATCGATCTAATTAATGACCAACAAAATTAGTAGTGACTACTTTTGAGTTCTAAATCAGTTTAGTTAATTAGTTTGAATTTAAATGAGATTTAAAAGTTGATAGTGATTTTTAATGGTTAAAAATCAATAAATCCCGGAAAAATCGAGCTACAATGAGCATGAATCGAACTTAGGACGATTTTGGCATGAATTTTGCAGCAATTTATTTTATTTATGGTTGAATGAATGAATGTCATTTATTTAATAATTTATGCAAAGTTTGTACCTAGTATTGCCTAGTTATTTTTATCGTTATTACCCGTAATGTAAGGGAATAACGTTTTGGTTGTAATTTTATTGCGATCTCGTATCGCCGGTTTGTATAATTTAATAATTTTATTTTATAGTATAAATGTATAATAGGAATTTGTATATTTGTACATTTGTAATTATTTTTATGAGACCTTTGACTCCTCCCAGACGGTGCCATTTTGGAAGGGGGTTTTTCCAAGTGACTAGGCACGGGACCCAAGAGTTGGTTTTTTTCCAAATTTTGTAACATCTCGTTAATTTGATTTAGCTAGGTTGGCCATACTAGATTTTATTGTGCTTGGGTTGCTTGCTTTATTTCCCCTCCGCTCATTCCAAAAAATCTCACACATGCTTTTATTTATCGTATTGTCCATTCAACGTTTTCTACAATTTCCCCGACTTAGTTTCACTATGGGATTAATAACTAAAATTGACAAGATCTCTCACATAAAAAAAAAATTGAGATTAGCCTTACCAATTAGTAACACCTATGAATCCCGTGTTCATTAGGGCTACCACGCTCGTGGGTCCCTTTTTACCTCGGGTAAGTAGGGTGATACGATCACAAGCTAAATTGGATTGGACTCAACGAGATAAGCGTTATCTTGGGACTAGGAGATGGATTTAGTTGAAATCCGTCAACCAAGAGTTCTAAAGGTAGAATTAGTCAAGAAATGACTTACCATTTCTAGATAAAGGTAGCATGTGATGACTATTTTTATTTAAAAATGGGTCTTGGAATCATTTATATAATTTAGTGAGAGGTCATTATATGAATGCTAAACTTGTTAAAATGTTTTTCAAGTAAATTAACAATGAATATTTATATATTTCTTTTTGTTGTAGTTACCATATTCGCATAATGTCGACATCATCAAACGTTGCAACCTTGGGTAGAGACTCATGGTTGAGGTCCGTCATGGACAAGTGTGTCCTTAAGGATGACGGAAGTAACTTCGTTGAATGGGAGTCAACGATCAAGAGCGTCGCGTTATCCGATAACGTGCTTCGCTACTTGGTTGAAGAGCCCCCCACCGAACCCGCGCCTAGATCGTCCGCGGTGGTTCGGGCCGAGTATGACCTTTATTTGAAGGTTGCTAATGACGTCAAGAATGTCTTGATTTGGTCAATCTCCCCCAAACTCAAACTCCAATTGATCTCTCTCAATGCATATGCGATATTCACGAGGATCACTTCGATGTTTTCGCAAGCCCCTCAAATTCTCCAATATGAGGCAATTACGAAATTCTTTGACACTAAGCTTCAAAGGGGCCAAAAAGTTGGCCCACACGTGCTCAAAATGGTTGAGCACGCGGACACCTTAGAGCGTCTAGGGTGCAAAATTCCGAAGAATTTGGTGGTGGGTAAGATCATTCATTCACTCTCACCTAAGTTCACCCAGTTTAGGGTGAACTATAACATGAATGGCATGGACAAGAGTTTCCATGAACTCCATGCACTCCTCACCCAAGCTGAGAGAGACATGGAGGCTAGTGGGAGTGAACCCAAGGATGTTCTTTCCATGAAAATGAAGAACATGAACCTTGGGGTGAGGAAGGACATGGGAAAGGGTAAGACTCTTTTCAAGAAATCCGGCAAGGGAAAGGCCAAGGTCTTTTATAAGGCCAAGCCCAAAGTCAACAAACACGCGGAGGCGGATTGCTATTATTGTAATGGCAAAGGGCATTGGAAACGCAATTGCCCCAAGTACTTGAAAGACAAGAAAGACGGTTGTGTGACAACGTCAGGTAAAATTCTTTCATCACTCTATATGATCGATATTAACTTTGCTAGTACCTCTTCTTGGGTATTTGATACCGGTTGTGGTTCTCACCTTTGTAATCATGTACAGGGGCTGAGGGACGTGCAATCACTAGCCAAGGGTGACGTGGACCTACGCATGGGAAATGGAGCTAAGGTAGCCGCAGTTTCCGTGGGCACCTACGTTCTTCTTTTGCCTAATGGTTTAGAGTTGTATTTAAATAATTGCTATGATGTTCCAACTCTTACCAAGAACATTATCTCCATTTCCGTGTTAGACATGGAAGGATTTTCTTTTTGCATTAAGAACAATGGTTGTACTTTTTCTTTTAATGAAATGGTTTATGGCGAGGCCATTTCTATTGGAGGTATTTATGTTCTAGATATTGCAAAAGAGGTCTATCATGTAGAAAACAAGAAGCTCAAAACAGGTGAACCTATCAATCATACCTTTTTGGCATTGTCGTTTATGGCACCGAAAACGAACAACGCAAGAGACTTGTTCATCAAGTACTCAAACATTCGATTACGAATCTTATGGCGTTGCGAATCTTGTCTGCTAGTCAGATGACTCGTGCTCCTTTTACGGGAAAAGGGACACGAGCAAGTGAAGTATTAGGACTTATACTAACGGAGTAATGCGGTCCATGACTATCCGAGCTAGAGGTGTTATCACTACTTCATTACTTTACCGACGGACTGGAAGTAGAATGGATATGTCTTACTTGATGAGGCATAAAAAGTGATGCTTTTGAAAAATTCAAGGAATTTCAAAATGAAGTAGAAAACCAATTGAATAAAAAGATTAAAACCCTACGATCCGATCGTGGTGGTGAATACTTGAACAATGAATTTGATTCACACCTAAAAGATTGTGGTATAGTATCACCATGGACTCCTCCTGGAACACCTCAATTAAATGGTGTGTCCGAAAGGAGAAATCGAAATTTATTAGATATGGTTCGATCTATGATGAGTCTCACAGAACTTCCTGATTATTTTTGGGGTTTTGCTATCTTATATGCAATATTTTCACTAACTCGAAGCCCGACTAAAGCGGCAAACAAGACTCCATATGAGATATGGACAGGGAAAGTCCCTTATTTATCGTTTATGAGGATTTGGGGATGCGAGGCTTTTGTTAAGAGTAAGTCTGACGATAAACTCGCACCCAAATCTGACAAATGTCTTTTCGTGGGATATCCAAAGGAATCACGTGCTTATTACTTCTACAATAAACACGAGGACAAAGTGTTTGTGTCTCGTGATGCAGTCTTTTTAGAAAATGATTTTATTTCTAAAAGACAGAGTGGGAGAAAATTTGAACTTGATGAAGTCAAAGAGCCACAAACCGAAAAGGACGACGAGGAAAACGTTCCCTTTTCGTCTGGTACGGTCTTTATTCCTTCGGAACCTAGGAGGTCAAGCAGAATTAGTCATCAACCTGATAGATACCTTGGTATTATAGAGGAAGGTGATGACTAAAATTTGCTACTTTTTGAAAGTAACGAACCTACTACCTACAAAGCAGCCATTTGTAGTCCCGACTCAAAGCTATGGCTAGGAGCCATGCAATCCGAAATGGATTCTATGTACGACAATCAAGTATGGGACTTGGTTGATTTACCTAAGGAGGTAAGACCTCTTCATTGTAAGTGGATCTATAAGATCAAAAGTGGCATAGATAAACATAATGATGTTTACAAAGCTAGATTGGTGGCAAAAGGTTTCACCCAAGTTCATGGTCTTCAATATGACGAAACCTTCGCCCCAGTCGCCATGCTTCGATCCATAAGGATTATCTTAGCGGTTGCCGCATTTCATAATTATGAGATTTGGCAAAGTTTTCTTTTTTTTTTCCGCTGTCAAAACCGATTTCTTGGATGGATTTTAGAAGAGGAAGTGTACATGACACAACTGAAGGTATGTGGATCCATCAAACCCTAAGAAGGATGCAAACTTAAGAGATCAATCTATGGTCTTAAACAAGCATCCATGAGTTGGAATCATCGTTTCGATCATGTAATTAAACAAAATGGTTTCACTCGAAGCGTCGAGGAACCGTGTTTATACATGAAGTTTAGTGGGAGTAAAGTAACGTTTCTAGTATTGTATGTAGATGACATATTACTCATTGGGAATGATATTCCAATGCTCACTTCTGTAAAGGAGTGGCTAGGAATACATTTCCAAATGAAAGACTTAGAAGAGGCCCAGCGCATCTTAGGTATCCGGATCTA
Organism: Heliosperma pusillum; assembly: GCA_022085475.1. Classification (NCBI taxonomy): domain Eukaryota; kingdom Viridiplantae; phylum Streptophyta; class Magnoliopsida; order Caryophyllales; family Caryophyllaceae; genus Heliosperma; species Heliosperma pusillum. The sequence continues at coordinate 21,726 of JAIUZE010066236.1, forward strand.
TGGGGATAGATCTAAAAGGATACTAGAATTAAGTCAAGAAACTTATATTGATAAGATTCTTGATCGGTTCAACATGAAAGACTCTAAGAGAGGCTTTCTTCCTATGGGAAGTGGGATCAATTTGAGCAAGTCAGAGTGCCCTACGAAACCCGAGGAGATGAAAGCATGAATGATCCCTTACGCATCTGCTGTTGGATCAATCATGTATGCTATGATGTGCACTCGTCCCGATGTTGCATATGCTTTGAGCATGACAAGTCGTTACCAAGCAAATCCAGGTGAGAGTCACTGGATAGCCGTAAAGAAAATCCTTAAGTACTTGAGAAGGACCAAGGATTCGTTCTTAGTGTTTGGAGGCGAGACTGAGTTACGTGTAAAGGGTTACACAGATGCCAGTTTCCAAAAAGATAGGGATGATATGAAATCCCAATCCGGCTACGTTTATATGATGAATGGAGGAGCTGTTTGCTGGAAGAGTTTCAAGCAAAGCGTTACAGCGGATTCTACAACAGAAGCAGAGTACCTTGCAGCATCTGAAGCTGCAAAGGAAGCTGTATGGATTCGGCAATTTTTGGAAGGACTAACAGTAGTCCCCACTGCCAAAGATCCTATCACAATTTATTGTGATAACAGTGGGACTATTTTTCAAGCAAAAGAGCCCAAGTCTAGTAACAAGTCTAGACATGTACTTAGGAAATATCATGTAATTAGAGATTACGTGGACAGAAAGGAAATTTGACATTGTAAGGTTGGGACAGATGACAACATTGCTGTCCTTTAAACAAGCATTTATCAAAGGGCTAAAGGCATGGTGGTCATGTCGTCACAATGGGATTGGAGAGTGTGCCAGAATTCCTTTAGATTATGTAATAGTAAGAATTGAAATGTTGTATTATTATTTATATATGATAATTTGCATTCATTTTCGCGTTTGATTTTTAAACTCTTTTTTAGTTTGACTAAATTCAATACTTTGTTTATCCGAATAGATTGTTGGACACTATTCAAGTGAATAGGACGAACTTAGTATTTTGTCCCTAGTCACTCAATGAGGTGACGTCTCGAAATGACTAGATTGTAAGTCGATCGATGGTTGGTTCAGCACCATGGGGTCATGGAGATGACTGGTCGTTTACATAGACAGACTGTATGACACTCTGTCGGACAGTGACATTGTAGAGACCCTTAAATCAATAATTGATGCCTGGTCGTGGCATGGTCTTCTATCTTATTCCTATAAGTCAATTCTTTTGACTGGCGACCGTCTATCTGAGTCGGTGCAATTTCCGATTGGTTTTGGTTGATGTTCTAGGTCGTACCGTAAAAGGAGGCTGATGGACTTCTTCTGGATCATGGTGATCTGCATCATACAGAGTAGATGGATCAACAGGAATTGTCCACCCACGTTGGGTACAAACATGTTTAGGCCACTCGAGGAGAATTTACTGTAAATGCGTGGCCACGCTCGGAAAAAGATCTATAGTAGATTTTCCGGTCAGACAGTTATTCTCCCTATCGAGAAAACCACTCTAGATATTGTCAATCGCAAGTGCGACCTGAAAGACACCTTGCGTTGAGTGGAAGATGTGATAAAGACACAAGAGAATTGGTGACGCACACTTGTGTCAGACAAGTGGGAGATAGTTGGAATAGGTGTCCTCCACAAATAGTGCGCCACATAATAAATCTTATTAAGGAATATAATTGGGATATTTATTGACTATATATATGATTAGTCAGTTGATTAACGTAAATCAATAACGGTTGGCTGACTAGAGTTTGACGTTATTGTCGTTTGACGGCGGTGATCAACTGATCCCTTTCGGTCACACCTAAAGGATGAAATCCAAATAGTAACTAATTATTTGTATACGATACAGTTAATTAGTACATTACATATATTCGATATGTACGAGAGTTAATTGTTAGAAATTGAGTTAAGAACTCAAATTCGATTAAGTTTATTTTTCAATTATGCGATAATTGACTAATAAATTTATATCTTATTTTAATACGATTAAATAAGATTTAACTTAGTAATTAATCGTTAAATTACTAAATTAGTTGAGGTTTTGAGATAGAGGTAATTAGTTAATTATATTTACAAGGAGTTGTAAAATAAATTAACTAAGCATTGTGGGACCCATTATATATTGATATAATGGTAAAATATTACTTAAAATGTTAAGTACATATTATTCATTTAATTGTGTCATATAATTGTTATATGATCAAATTAACACTTAATTATACAACATAATTAAGCATATGATTAATAAGTATTTGTGGGACAAATATCAAAAATCAAAATGGATCAAAACAAGGCTCACATGGCCGGTCATTTTGAAGTGGATGGTGCTGATGGTTGCTCTTATTCATACTCACTAGCAACATGTGCTTATGACATGAATAGTAAACCTAAAATCATTTTATTCACTACAACACATTACCACTTTGCATGGCAATAAAATAAGAAGAAAATATCACTCTTTTGGTGATACATGAGCCGGCCCTCATGGCTAAAAAGAGAACAATTATTGTTCATTTCTTTACTAGTTCATTCTTGCTTATTTCATACTTCTCTCAAAAACTCATCTTCTCTCTAAAAACTCTCAAATACTAATATTTACTAAGTATTACTAGTGTAGTTATATAGTCTAATATTAATAGTATAATATCTATCTTATTATCTAGTTAATAATAAGAGTAGATTATTTGGGTTCATCTTGGTGCAACTTAGAGGAGATCTTCTAGTTTGAAGATTACTTGTGTTCATCCATAATTATAGCTCAAGAACAACAAGAAGAAGTTCTTGTTGTGCCCATATATTTTCCATATCAATGTGAGGAAATTTCTTCTCTTATATAAATGTCGTTATATTTGCATGCATGTTACATAGATCATTAAATACTAAATTAACAAGTAATTTAGTAACTAATTAGAGGAGTCTAATTAAGGTCTATGGACTTTCAATTTTAGCTTCCAACAATTTGATGGCGGCGTCCTTAGCTTGATCGCTCTCTTGGAATTGGGCTATTATGGTGTCTTGCCTTTGAGCCAATTGCAGCATCATGGCTTCAAGTTTACTTACACCATTGTCACTTTGTTGAAATTTAGAGGATTGAAATTGTTCTACCTTTTGTGTGAGAAGGGCTACTTGAGCTTGTAAAAGTGCTAAAGTGGGGTCCTCTTGCTTAGATTTCAATGGTATGGAGCGGGAATTTCCATATTGAGAATCGTGAATTGCCATGGATTCAATGGTAGTGTGAGCAATTTCAACATTAATTTGATCAAATCTTCCATTGTTAGCAGAATCCAGGATACGACGCGACTCTATATAACACCCATTATAGAATGTGATGGCAAGGAGCCATGGATCTAACCCATGATGAGGACACTCCCTTTGCAAGTCCTTGTACCTCTCCCAAGCTTCATATAGGCTCTCATCACCCCCTTGTCGGAAACCAGTGATTTGACTTCTCAACAAAGCGGTCTTTTCTGGAGGAAAGTACTTTTGGTAGAAGGCAAGAGCTAAACTATCCCAATCGGTGATCCCTAATGTAACCTTATCAAGGCTATGTATCCACAACTTCTCCTTACCCCTCAAAGAGAATGAGACGAGCATCTCTCTAATCTGCCCTTGGGTGACTCCAGTTTGTCTAATAGTGGAGCAATAGTCACAGAAGTTTTGGATGTGAAGGTTGGGATCTTCTGTGGCATTGCCACTAAATTGGCTTCTTTCTATAAGGTTAGTGAAGGCAGGTTTTATTTCGAAGTTTCTGGCTGTGATTTGGGGTGTAGCAATACCCCTAGGAAGTGTTTCTGCGGTGGGTTTGGAATGGTTTGAAAGCCGAACCATTTCCTAATGTGAAGGTGAAGATGTAATGCTAATTAAAGATTGGCTGTGATTTGGGGTGTAGCAATACCCCTAGGAAGTGTTTCTTACCATTCAAGGTTAGATAGGGTATCCGAGTAAGTTTCACGAATACGGTCTAAAGTTGAAGTATCTGAAGCTTTTGGGATTTCGTTAAATAGTTCTTGTCTCCTACGCAGAGTTCTTTCTAGGTCGGGATCTAATGAGATAGGGGTCCCTAGTCTAGAAAATCTGGGCATAAGTTGGAAAAACTAAGACGAGAAATCAAGACAGATCTAAAGGAATTTGGATTCCTAAAGACTAGACAAAACAAATTGCAAGAAAAATCACAAAAAGAGGAAAACTAAACCGTGCTCCCCGGCAACGGCGCCAAAATTTGATCGGGCCTGTCGCAAGCCCTGGTCAAAGATAATTACCCAAACTAGGCTAATGACAACACCAAATTGTGTTGTGTCTAGTAGTACTTATTAGGGTCTTTTGTTTTACTTTTTACGGGTCATTAGCGTTATTTTATGTTAACTTTAGTTTTAGTAATAATGTTATTATTTAGTAATTTGAGTCAATTTTGAGAGTCAAATCCGGAAGTCAACGAAAGTCAAACCCGAAACCCGAGACCCAAAAACCCGGAAATTGGAGTGGGCTAGCAATGAATCATCAAGGCAAGAAGACCAAACCCAATGGGTCAAAGGAAGTCAAGGCGGGGCCAAAAATCCATGGGTCAACGAAAGTCAAGAAGGAAAGCAAAGGGAAATCTGGCAGCATAGGACGCAGCCTGCGTCAGCACGACGCAGCCTGCGTCATCACGACGCAGCCTGCGTCGTAGGACGCAGCCTGCGTCCTTTCTCAGCTCGACATTTCTTCATTTCTCCGTCTTGTCTTTTGAAAGCCCACCTTTCAAGGCCCCTAGGTTTGCGGACCAAGGGTATTTAAGCAGAAATCTGAAGAGAGAGAAAGGAGCCAAGCATACAACATTCAACATCATATTTTCCTTAGAAATTCTCTCTAGTTTGTTCTTCAACTTTGGCTCTTGTAATAAGAAATGGGTTGTAATAAGAAGATTATGGGTAGCTAATCCTTTCTTTGCTTAGTGTAATTTGAACAAGTTCTTCCCTTTTAGCATTGTAAGACCTTTTTAACCTTCCTTCTCTTTTTAATTCCATTTTCTTATGTTTGAATTCCATTGTTGAATGAATTAATGTTAAGACTAACCATCCTAGCAATTGTTTATTTAATTATTTGCTTTGTGTTGATGAATTTGGTTAATTTGTCTTGGTATTTGTTGAAGCAACCTTGAAAGATTGTATCTTTGGTTTAAAAGTTGGAATCTTTTGAGTGGAATTTGGGTTATTGTGTAATTAGAACATGGTTTAATATTTTATTACATGATTCTAGCATGTTTCTTTGGTTTTGTGCTTAAAGCTTGCATCTTTATTTATGCTTATGTTTTAATAAGTATTGGTGGAGTTGTATTGGGTCATTTATGGATGGTTCAATTCATGGTGGCTAGTTCTTAGAAACTTGTAATAGATAATTAGAGAAGAGAGGAAAGGAGGGGTCTTTACTTTGTTAATTGTGGGGAACTTGAGATAATTGCACTAAGTTACTTCTCCATATTTGAATCTTTGAGTATTTAGTTGTTGTTGGTAATTTTAGACTTGATAATCAATTCTCATGAAAAACTTTCTCCCTATATATTATCTACATGTTTTCCATTGTGAATATCATAGTTTGTAATTAAATTAAGCCTTTGTTTTAATTAGTGTCTTAATTAGTAATTAGTGTTTTCATTTGTAATTAGAGTCATTAGTTTTGTTAATTGATATTTTGCAAGAGTCTAGATTTGATTATTTTAGCATTACCGCTTTCCCTTGGGTTCGACCCTTTTCTTACCCTTACTACCCTTTTATTTAGGTTGGTTTGAGTCTAGGTAAGGTTTTATAAATTTCTATTTGGCCTAGTTAATTTGCGGAATTAACGACACCGTATTTTAACCCGTCAAATTTGGCGCCGTTGCCGGGGAAGGCAATATAGCTAAATATCCATCTGAAACTCTTGTTAGTGTCATACTTTGTTTAGATTGTTTTTCAAATATTTCTTTTTGTATTGTTTGTAGGTTACTTGGTGTTGAAGTTACTAATTGTGTTGTTGAGTTGTTTTTAAAAGTTTATGCCTAGGTCACAAGAGGGACTTGGTGACCAAGACATTGATCCATCCTCAAGTAGCATATCCAATTGGTTGTTTTCGAATCCCCTCTATAGGAGACCCTTTTGGAGGGAGCCTAGTGAAGAGGAGTTGGAGAACAATATATTTCAAGAACAACCGGAGCAAACATTTGAGTCACCACCGAGGGTGCCATCCCCATTGAACATCCTCTACCTACCCAATATGGAGGATAATAGAACGATTGGTGAGATCCGGGCAAGAAACTATGAGGAGCAACCACTATGTATCGCATATCCTCCTATGGGGGATGTAAACTTCGAGCTCAAGGGGTTCTTTGTCCATAACTTGCCTAGATTCCATGGAATGGTGGGGAATGACCCCAATAGGCACTTGGCTGAATTCCACATGATTTGCCAAGGGGCTATTCCCCAAGGAGTGACCGAAGACCAATTCAAGCTAAGAGCATTTCCGTTTTCTCTACAAGATGCCGCTAAGGAATGGCTCTTTTGTCTTCCGGCCCACTCCGTCACCACTTGGGTGGGTTTGAAGAAGAAGTTTCTTGAGAAATATTACCCGGATTCAAGGCATAATCACTCAAAGAAGCTCATCACTACCATTGAGCAAGACATGGGGGAAACCCTTTATGACTATTGGAAGTGCCTCAAAAGCCTTGTGGCAAGATGCCCATATCATGGGATGTCGGGGGACGATTTATTGACGGCCTTCAATGAAGGGTTGTGCCAAAACGACCAACGGATGATCATTGCCGCCACCGGAGGTGGAATTGATACACTTAATGTGGCCGAGGCCAACAATATTATTGAGAAGTTGGCAATGAACACAAGAAGCTACGGAAGGAAGAATGAAAGGGGAGGAAGCTCTAGAAATGTATCTTCCATGGAAGATCCTTATGCCTCTCAAAATCACAAAATCATGCAACAGATGGGTGAGCTTAAAAGCATGGTGTCCAACTTGGTTGTCAACAAAAGTAGCTCATTTTCTCAACACCCCGAATCACTTGAATGTTCATATTGTGGAGGTGACCATGCTACAAATACATGTTACATCATGATTGAGCAAGGAGCCACTATGGAGAGCGTCAATGCTATGGGGTATGGGAATTACAATTCTAGGAACCCAAGTGGTGGAGGAATGTATAACCAAGTGGGAAACCATGATCTTTTGGGGTGGGGAGGTGACAAGTCAAAGAGCTTTGAAAATGGTCAATTCAATCACTTGAGAGCCCAAAATCCCACCCAAAACCGTAACTCTAATTTCAACCAAAATCCCCAAAGAAATTTCAACAACCCAAGACCCAACAACTCAAATTTTCCAAGTAATTCTCAATCCCAAAGACAACCAAACCAAGGTCCCATTCAAGGGCATTCTTCTTCTCAAGGGAACTTGAGTGACATCTTGCAAACACTCCTTGCCAATCAAGAGAAAGATAGGGAGGAGGCAAGGAGGGATAGAGAGGAAGCAAGAAAGGATAGGGAGGCTAACAACCTTAGGGTGAGCAACTTGGAAACCCAACTATCCCAAATGGCCTCAAATATGTCAAAATCCCAAGCCTCAAGCTCCACAAGGTTCCCATCTCAAACCATTCCCCCACCTAAGGAAAATGCTAGTGCCGTGACCTTGAGGGGAGGGAAAGAGTTGGAAGTAAACCCCCTTGGAAGAGGCAAGGAAAAGAGGAAGAATCTTGAGATGGAAACCTTGGAGATTGAAGACCAAGGAGAATTGGTGGTTGGTCATGAAGAGATATCGAAGAATGAAAAAAAGGCATCCACAAGCAAGGACCCCAAGGGAGACACTTCAAGGAAGGGCAAAGACACTATTGAAGATGATGAAGTGGAGGAGTACATACCGGAAGTCCCATTTCCTAGTGCTTTGATAAGCACAAGGAAGTATGCCAAGGAGAATGACTTATATGAGACTTTCCGGAAATGTGAGGTAAACATTCCTCTTCTTAACTTGTTGAATAGTGTCCCTAGGTATGCAAAGTTCTTGAAAGAACTTTGTACACCTAGGAGAAATCCTAATAAGGGAACCCATAAGGTTAGGGTGAGTGAACATGTGTTGGCAATTTTCAAGCAAAATTTACCAAAGAAATGTGGAGACCCGGGCATGTTCACTATCCCTTGCACTATTGGAGGAAAAAGTTTTAAACGTGCCATGCTAGACCTTGGGGCTTCTATAAACGTCATGCCCCTATCTATTTATGAGACCCTAGGCTTAGGACGTTTGTCTAAGACCGGGGTGGTCATTCAATTAGCCGATAGGTCTAGTGTCTATCCCAAGGGCATGGTAGAGGATGTGCTAGTGGAAGTCGATAATCTTGTCTTCCCGGCTGATTTTTACGTCTTAGATATGGAATCTAGCTCTAGTGCCACCCCTCTCCTTCTTGGTAGGCCGTTTATGAAAACTTCAAATACCAAGATCGATGTTTCAAACGGGTGTTTGACGATGGAGTTTGAAGGGAAAAGATTAACTTACAATATATATGACTCCATGCGGCACCCGAGGGACCATCAATCTTGTTTCTTCTTGGATATCTTTGAGCCATTAGTGAATCAAATGTATAAATTTTGTGATAGAGACCCACTCGAAGTAGCTTTAACTAACAACATGGAAGAGGAAGTTTTGCGTTTGTTGTTGGCCGTTGATGTGCAGGAATGTCTTGAAGACTTGGAAAGGGAAGAGCCCCTAGAAACATATGAGGAACTCAACATCATAGAAATGCTGAAAACAGGGCAAACCGGTGCAAAACGTAGCCTGCGCCATACGACGCAACCAGTGTCGCACGACGCAGCCTGCGTCGCACGACGCAGCCTGGGTCCTGAACTGGCAAACCTGTCTGAGTTGTTTACCTTGAGTATTCCACACCACAAGCCCCTCCCTTCCATAATCCAGCCCCCGAAGGTCGAGTTGAAGACCCTCCCAAGCCATTTGAAGTACATATTTCTAAGGGACAAGAACACCCTACCACTTATCATTTCAAGCACACTCACCGAGGACCAAGAAGACAAATTGGTATCACTACTTCAAAAGCATAAGGAAACATTTGGCTGGAGCATAGCGAACCTAAAAGGGATAAGCCCGGTGACTTGCATGCACAAGATACGGCTTGAAGTGGATGCCAAACCGGTCCGACAACCCCAAAGGAGGCTCAATCCATCCATGGCAGAGGTAGTGCAAGAAGAGGTAATTAAGCTATTACAAATGGGTAACATTTTCCCTATTTCCAACTCCCGTTGGGTTAGCCCAACTCAAGTCGTACCCAAAAAGGGAGGAGTGACGGTAGTCAAGAATGCACAAGGAGACTTGGTCTCCACCCGACCACAAACCGGTTGGAGGGTGTCTATTGACTACCGCCGCTTGAATGCGGTTACATTGAAAGACCATTTCCCGCTACCATTTATTGATCAAATGTTAGAAAGACTAGCGGGAAAAGCTTTCTATTGTTTCCTTGACGGGTACTCGGGGTATTTACAAATCCCAATCGCACCCGAGGACCAAGTCAAGACCACATTCACATGCCCATTCGGTACATTTGCTTATCGCCGTATGCCCTTTGGTTTATGTAATGCACCGGGAACTTTTCAACGGTGCATGTTGAGTATTTTCTCCGACTATGTAGAAAGGATCATAGAAGTATTCATGGACGATTTCACCGTCCATGGGGACTCCTATGATGCATGTCTAAAACACCTTGCTCTTGTCTTAGAGCGATTCCAAGAGTCCGATCTCATTTTAAACTCCGAAAAATGTCATTTCATGGTAACTAGTGGCATCGTTTTAGGACATGTAGTGTCGGAAAGGGGGGTTGATGTGGATAAGGCTAAGGTTGACATTATCAAAACCTTACCTTATCCCTCTAACACCCGAGACATTAGGTCTTTTCTCGGACATGCCGGTTTCTACCGGAGATTTATTAGGGATGTTTCCAAGATTGATAACCCCTTATGTAAGCTTTTGCACAAAGAAGCGGAGTTTGTCTTTGATGCCTCATGTAGGAAAGCTTTCGATGAATTGAATGAGAGATTGGTCACCGCACAAATTATTCAAGCACCACGATGGGATCTTCCATTTGAAATCATGACCGATGCAAGTGACTATGCATTGGGAGTGGTTTTGGGTCAAAAGAGTGACAAGGGACCCCATGTGATCCAATATGCTTCCACCCTCTTGAATGATGCTCTAAAGAACTATTCTACGACGGAGAAGGAGTTCCTTGGTGTGATTTATGCTCTAGAAAAATTCCGATCTTATCTCTTGGGCACAAAGGTGATCATCTACACCGATCATGCCGCCATCAGATACCTTGTGGCAAAGAAGGATGCAAAGCCAAGGTTGTTGAGATGGATCCTTCTCCTAAGTGAGTTTGATGTGGAAATAAAAGACAAGAAAGGAGTGAAGAATGTGGTGGCGGATCATTTGAGCCGGCTAAACCATGAACGAAGACCATCATGCCCTCTTGAGGAGGTTGAAGGAGGTCTCCCTCATGAGTCACTCGCAACTCGATTTTTCTTTTTTTTTTTTTCTTTTTATGCAAAATAAAGACAAATAAAATAGAATGCATCAAAAACAAAATAACTATATACAATCTTCTCCCCCACACTTAGAACATACAATGTCCTCATTGTAGGAGAAAAGAAAAGTGGGTTACCTCATCAATTGTTGAAATGAGAAGAACCCGAGGCACCTCCTCGGTTTCTCCTCCTTTCCCTTGCTTCTCTAATCCTTCTTCTTCGTTCCATGCCTTCATCAAGGACCTCTTGAGTGTATGGAGTTGGGTAGCCCGGGTTTTGTTGGATGGACATTCCAAAGAGTGAGCTAGCCAAGCCATAGACGTCCTCTTGTGCCACCGGCTAGGTGAAAACCCACAAGGGTGGGCACCTAGGCAAAAATTGGGAAGGTGGCCGAGGACGGAATGAAAACCCAAAAGGGCATTCCGGGCAAAATGAAAAATCGAGTTGTGAGCCACCAATGAGAGGAAAGGAAAAGCTAAGGTGAAAACCCGAAAGGGCACCTTAGGCAAAATGAGGGATTTTCAAGAAAAAAAATGGAAAAATGAAAAATGAAAAAAGTTTGAGCATAATACTTTCTATGATGAGGATTTTGGAGGCATAAGAAGGGAGGAATTATGTGAATTGAGTCGGAGTTGGTGGTGTGTCGAGTCTTGTTAAGAGGGAGTTATAAGTAGGAAGAGGTAAGGGAAGAGTGTTAAAACAACCTTGAGTCAAATTTTTTTTCTTTTGTTAAAATAGGGGGTTGTGTTTTGAGGGAGATATAAGAAGGTAGTGGTGAGGGAAGAGAGGTCATTACCTGCGCATGCTATGTTTGGACTTGTGTTTGTCTTGCTAATCTCGAGTTTTACTCGGGACGAGTAAAAGTCCAAGTGTGAGGGTATTTGACAACACCAAATTGTGTTATGTCTAGTAGTACTTATTAGGGTCTTTTGTTTTACTTTTTATGGGTCATTAGCGTTATTTTATGTTAACTTTAGTTTTAGTAATAATGTTATTATTTAGTAATTTGAGTCAATTTTGAGATTCAAACCCGGAAGTCAACAAAAGTCAAACCCGAAACCCGAGACCGAAAAACTCGGAAATTGGAGTGGGCTAGCAATGAATCATCAAGGCAAGAAGACCAAACCCAATGGGTCAATGGAAGTCCAGGCGGGGCCAAAAATCCATGGGTCAACGAAAGTCAAGAAGGAAAGCAAAGGGAAATCTGACAGCATAGGACGCAGCCTGCGTCAGCACGACGCAGCCTGCGTCAGCACGACGCAGCCTGCGTCAGCACGACGCAGCCTGCGTCAGCACGACGCAGCCTGCGTCAGCAGGACGCAGCCTGCGTCCTTTCTCAGCACGACATTTCTTCATTTCTCCGTCTTGTCTTTTGAAAGCCCACCTTTCAAGGCCCCTAGGTTTGCGGACCAAGGGTATTTAAGCAGAAATCTGAAGAGAGAGAAAGGAGCCAAGCATACAACATTCAACATCATATTTTCCTTAGAAATTCTCTCTAGTTTGTTCTTCAACTTTGGCTCTTGTAATTGGTTTTATTCAGAAATGGGTTGTAATAAGAAGATTATGGGTAACTAATCCTTTCTTTGCTTAGTGTAATTTGAACAAGTTCTTCCATTTTAGCATTGTAAGACCTTTTTAACCTTCCTTCTCTATTTAATTCCATTTTCTTATGTTTGAATTCCATTGTTGAATGAATTGTTGTTAAGACTAACCATCCTAGCAATTGTTAATTTAATTATTTGCTTTGTCTTGATGAATTTGGTTAATTTGTCTTGGTATTTGTTGAAGCAACCTTGAAAGATTGTAACTTTGGTTTAAAAGTTTGAATCTTTTGAGTGGAATTTCGGTTATTGTGTAATTAGAACATGGTTTAATGTTTTATTACAAGATTCTAGCATGTTTCTTTGGTTTTGTGCTTAAAGCTTGCATCTTTATTTATGCATATGTTTTAATAAGTATTGGTGGAGTTGTATTGGGTCATTTATGGATGGTTTAATTCATGGTGGCTAGTTCTTAGAAACTTGTAATAGATAATTAGAGAAGAGAGTAAAGGAGGGGTCTTTACTTTGTTAATTGTGGGGAACTTGAGATAATTGCACTAAGTTACTTCTCCATATTTGAATCTTTGAGTATTTAGTTGTTGTTGGTAATTTTCGACTTGATAATCAATTCTCATGAAAAACTTTCTCCCTATATGTTATCTACATGTTTTCCAGTGTGAATATCATAGTTTGTAATTAAATTAAGCCTTTGTTTTAATTAGTGTCTTAATTAGTAATTAGTGTTTTCATTTGTGATTAGAGTCATTAGTTTTGTTAATTGATATTTTTGCAAGAGTCTAGATTAGATTATTTTAGCATTAGCGCTTTCCCTTGGGTTCGACCCTTTTCTTACCCTTACTACCCTTTTATTTAGGTTGGTTTCAGTCTAGGTAAGGTTTTATAAATTTCTATTTGGCCTAGTTAATTTGCGGAATTAACGACACCGTATTTTAACCCGTCAGCTAACAACAAATTAATGTAATTAGGGAAGTAGGGGTCGATCCTAAAGGAGATGGTGTTTCCTATAGGATGTGAAATGTCCTGCAATTAAATCTTATCTAACGAGTATCTGGGTTTTGGGGTTTTAATTTCTAAACTAATAAAAAGCATAAATGAAAACAAAATAAAATCAAATCAAAACGAAAACAATAAAGCAGGTGATGAATTAACAATGATAAAAAGAATCTAGGGAAGTAGGTTCACACATGCAGATTAACATATTGATGAAGTTGGATTTAGAACATGCAAATAATTCATTGTGAGTTCGTAAGAATGATGTGTTCATTACAATCATAGATTAGATGGGCTAGCAGGGTTTTAGGCAATTTACTAGGTCTGATCTACCATGTCATGCTTTGTCTATTCAATTCACGTATTTCTACCTTGGAAAAGAATTCCATTTTAGTCAATGATTTTGGCCAGAAATCGTTAACCATCATTACAATCCAAACATGCATAGACACAACGTTTTAAAGGCACAATTGCTTTATCCAATTTTCATCTTTTAATTAACCTAACATGGCTACCCTACACCCTAGAAAGGTGACTACTCACTCATAATAGTATTTAGATCTAGATTGATTTTAACAATTAAAACTAGGCTAGACATGTTTTTTGATATTATAAGATGATAATAACAATTCTAAATCAACGATCTAATGAAATAAAATGATTACAACGGTATTTAAATTGAATCTAAGACAACATGTAAATAAAACAATGATCAAATAAAAAACATAAAGAACTTAAACAAAAGATAAAACAGAAATACCTACATGACGATCAAATAGCGATAATGATGAAATATAAATATCCAAATAGAAATTTCCTTGCATATATTTGACGATCCATGTATTACAATACTTTAATAATATAAAAGAACTAAGAACCAGAAGTTTTTTATTATTTCTAAACTAGAAAAATAGGCATAAGAGAAGATGGAGATCTAAACATAAAAGGAGAAATGTAAAAGACGAATTTTAAGGGAAAATTAAGGCTAGGGTTTCTAAGACTAATCTAGGGTTATGTAAAGAGAGAAGTGTTTGTACATTTTAGTTGTGTGTGATGCATAGGCTATTTATAGGGTTGAGAGGCTGCCCAAATGCGTCCGGATTCAGGCCCATTAAACAAGCCATTAAGCCTTGCATTAAAGAGAGGGAGATGAAGAGAAGATGCGTAGAATCATGCATACCCGATCGGGTTCACCACATACCCGATCGGGTATATATTGTTCTTGGTGCTTTGACTTTCGTTTCACCTCCCTTGGCATTTGACTTGACTTTCATTATCCCCATTGACCTTTTGAGTCGGGTTTGATGATAGGGTTTGAAGTAAAATGTTGATTTCTTCGCCTAATTGATCGATCTTTTGACAACCGTGAAATCGTCTTTACTTCTTCTTCCTTTCTGATTAGTGATCCTTTTTGGAGTGCCTTTGACTTGGTCATGCTTGCTTCACAAATCGTCGGGTTCTAGGGAAATGCTCAGAAATATAGAAAAAGGGCGTAGAAACGTCATTTTCCCTACAAAACAGGTTTAAACATGGAATTCGCCTAGAAGGCGACATTAGCTCATAAAATGGCTTAACAAAGCACAAATAACATACAAAACCGAGCTAAAATGGGGATTAAAATGATCATTATTTATACACATATATTACGCTTCCCTTAGATATATAAAACTCGATTTACCGTCTTTCCCTTAGATATGAAGCATGGCAGAGTCAGACCGTAGAAGGTTAGGCACGGGAATCGAGAGTGGTAAAGAAGAAATGAAGAAAAACAAAGACACAAGCCATTTTGAAGGATGCTCGATCGAGCAACACTGCCTTGCTCGATCGAGTTGTGCTGATGTCATGCTTGATCGAGCAGATTCACTTTGCTCGATCGAGCACCTTACTTTTTTACGGCTTTTTCGTATTTTCCTAAACTAGTTTAACCTTGTTAATTAGATTTCTATTATTAATGGAAAGCTCGTGTTTCATAATTAGGTAAGCTTTAATATTTGAAACTCAAATTAGTTTGCTTAGCTGCTGGATTTTATCATCAAGACGATTGTCTTTAGTTCAAACTTGTAATCGGTATTCTTTAATCTTTCTTTGTTATTAAATTAGTTACCTTCTAGTTCTTGAATTATTCTTTGTTAATCCTTTCATTACTGTTAATCATGTTTACTTTATTTATTATCGTTGTTATTAATATTGTTATGAGTAGCTAAATTACTTTCTAGGGTTGAAAAGGGATCTAGGACTGTTAGAAGGGGTAGACTAATTAAGTGAATTGCAATAGCATGGTTATCGTTTATTATCGTTTTAATTCTAGTTGCTTGATTACTGGCCAAGACTAATTAACTAGTCCCGCGAATTAGGATTGACACCGACCGGGTTAAGACTAAGACATGCTACGATAACTGAATAGAACTCGTTTAATGATAGCGATCGCATGTTAAATTGTAGATCTAAAGGGCATAATTGAATCGACCGATCTTGTGACCATAGATAATTTTTTTGCATAATAGTTGATTACACCTTTACCCCTGAACAATAATCCTAGTGAACCTGAGACCCTAGACTTTTAATCTTATTGTTTTCAACCTTCTATTGTTATTTTTTGCTATTAGATTAGAAATACCAATCTTAAACCCCAAAATTATTACTTAAGAGACAAACCTAACTTAATAGATTAGAATACTACCGCCTCCCTGTCGATTCGATACCTTGCTTACCGCTGACTATTAGTTAGTAGTGAATTATGATTACTTTGATTAAGGTGACGCGACTTTACCTTTCTCAAATTTGGCGCCCTTGCCGGGGACGGCAACAGTTTTCTTTTTGTTTCTACTTAGTTTGTCGTTTTTCGTCTCAGGGAACCTAAGTTCCGTGAGACAGTTCTCATTCTTTTCTTTAGTGTTCGTTTATTCCCAGGTGTTTCAGGTTCGATATCGTACCCACCAGAGAGGAGTCTTCGAGTTAGACGAAACTTTTGGAAGGAAATTCAAGAAGCGGAAGACTTGAGTACGCTTGACACAGTTTACGCCAAATTTGTCCGAGAAAAATCATCCTTAGAAGAGGATACACATATTTTCTGCCACCACTACAACCATGCCTACTTTAGCCGGCCATTCGGAGCCTACCGTTGCATCTATTCCCAAGGGATTCAAACTCCCTACTATGGGTAATGGCACCTTTGAAAATCGTCCATCTTATATCTCTTTGGTGGAGCGAATCATGTTTGGAGGGAGCCCCACTGAGAATCCTACTTAAGCATATGGAGAAATTCACCAATTATTGTTGCTCTATTCCTTTAACGGGTGGGGTAACTCAAGATCAAATCAAGTTGGTATTATTCCCCTTTTCACAACGAGACGGGGCAGAAGATTTGTTGAGTGAGTTAGATGTGGATGCAATTGGCATCACTTATTGGAATTCTCTTGCTCTTGCATTCTACAAAAGATATTTCCCGCCACAGAGAACCAACGCCATCCGAAGTCAAATCACAAGTTTCAAACAAAGTCCCACTGAGAACTTTAATGAGGCATGGGTTCGCTTCAAAAAGCTTGTCAAATCTGTTCCACATCATGGTTTTGATACTTGGTTCCTATGCAACCAGTTTTACAACGAGTTATATGATGATCAGAGAGCACTGCTAGATTCTGCTACTAATGGATGGTTCCAAAATAACACTACCGATGCTAATGCTTGGAAGTTGATTGATGAGATTGCTACTCATACTGTTGAGTTTTGAAATCCCATGGGTAATGTAAGGCGATGAAGTTTGGATAATGTCGTTGCAGCTCAGTTGGAAGCATTAACTGCTAAAATTGCCGAATTACAAACTTCAAAATCTTTGGAAAATAAACAAACGGTACATGCCATGGTTCAACAAGAGCCAACCTGTGAAAGATGTGGTACTATAGGGCACAATGCAGTAGAGTGTATGAATACAGTTGAACAAGTACTTGCCTTTCAATTCTTTAAGCAAGGTACACCATACTCTAATTTTTATAATGAAAGGACAAGAGAGCATCCAAATTTGTCCTACCGAAGTCATATTGTCCTTAATCCTACCCCGCCACCACCTCAGCCACAAGGTTCCTCTTATGTGATTTCTCAAAATAGCAATTCGCAAGGTAACTATAACCGTTCAAATCAAGGAGGCCAAAACATTCAACAAGCTCCACCTCCACCACCTCCATGTAATGATATGGCGGAATTGAAAGCCATGTTGCAGCAAAGTCTCATGATACAACAAAAGCAAGATGCTCAGATCTCTCAATTGCTCGCACATAACAAGATAATGGATACTCAAATTGCCTAATTGGCAATTCAAAATCCACAAAACAACCAGGTAATCTTCCTCCTCAAGGACACCTTCCACATGAACAAGCCAATGCTATTACCTTGAGGAGTAGGACCCATTACAAAGGCCCGAAAATGATAGGGGATGATAATGATGAAAGTATGGAAGTTGCTCGTCAAGATTCCAAAAAAAGCGAAAAAGTGGCTGAAAAGGAGGTTGCTCGATCGAGCAGAACCCCTTTGCTTGATCGAGCAACCTTTGAAAAATCCGAATATTTTGCTCGAGAAGTTCCTGAAAATTCCGGTTTTGACAAACTCGATCAAGCAATCACCTTGCTTGATCGAGCAACCCCTGGTCAGACTTACAAGTCCCCTACTTCACATTCAAAATCAAAAGAAGCTGAGCCAATCGCTATTTAACTTCCTTTTCCTCACCGCCAACATAAATCCAAGCTTGATAAACAGTTTGGAAGGTTTATGGAAGTGGTCAAGAATTTGCAAGTGAGGGTACCATTTACTGAGTTGATCACTCAAGTACCGGCTTATGAAAAATTAATGAAGGACATATTGACAAGGAAGCGGTCCTTTAATGAAGTGGAGACGGTTGCTTTAACTGAGGAATGCAGTGTTGTGTTACAATCCAGATCACCACCCAAGCTAAAGGGTCCAGGGAGTTTTTCTATTCCTTCTAATATAGGATGCTTAGCTATTGATAAAGCCCTTTGTGATTTAGGGGCTAGTGTTAGTGTAATGCCATTTTCTATATCGAAATAGGTAAATATGGATCAACTTACTGTTACAACCATGACCTTACAAATGGCTGACCGTTCTATTAAACACCCTTTGGGGATTTTAGAAGACGTACCGGTTAGAGTAGGGAAGTTTTTCATACCAGTTGACATCGTCGTATTAGATATGGCTGAGGACACCCAAATTCCAATCACCTTAGGGCGACCATTCCTCCATACTGCGGGGGCGGTTATAGATGTTAAGAATGGGAGACTTACACTAACAGTGGGGGATGTTACTATCACTTTCAACACAGATAATGCAATGAAACACCCCATGCTAGAAGAGACATGTCATAGAGTCGATATTGTGGATTTAACTGTTGATGACTGTCTTTCTTTGTGTTTGAATAGGGATCCTCTGGAGATCGCCCTACTTTCCAGCACTGCTGAAGCTGGAAGCTCACGGAGTAAAGAAGTAGTTGACATGGAAAAACTGCTGACAGGAGAGGAATGCATATTGCAAAAGGTGTATAGCTTAGGTAACCCCCCTAAGGTTAACGAGGTAAAGAAACCTCAACTTAAACCCCTCCCCTCTCAAATTAAGTATGTTTTTCTTGATTCCCATGAGATGAATCCATTAATTGTGAGTGCTAACCTATCTGAAAGCTAACTTACTGATTTGTTGGTAGTGTTAAAAAGACACAAGAAAGCTATAGGTTATAGCATTGACGATTTACAAGGTATTAGTCCTGACTTTTGTATGCACCGTATCCACTTAGAAGAAGACCATAAACCTTGTAGGCAGGGTCAACGTCGTTTGAACCCCACTATGCAGGAGAGAGTTAGAAAAGAGGTGCAGAAATTGTTAGATGCAAGGAATATAAATGCTATTTCTGACTCAAAGTGGGCCAGTCCTGTTTAGGTAGTCCCTAACAAGGGAGGGACTACGGTCGTCACTAATGAGAAAAATGAGCTCATATCTACTAGACTAGTGACAGGGTGAACGATGTGTATTGATTATAGGAAGCTTAATGTAGCTACTAGGAAAGACCACTTCCCTCTTCCCTATATTGACCTAATGTTAGAGCGTCTAACGTGTCATAAATATTTTTGCTATCTAGACAGCTACTCGGGATTCTTTCAAATCCCTATTCATCCTAATGATCAGGAAAAGACTACCTTCACATGCCTTTATGGTGTTTTTGCTTACCGAAGCATGCCTTTTGGGTTATGTAATGCCCCCGCCACTTTTCAACGTTGTATAATGGCTATTTTCTCTGATTATATCGAGTCTATTATGGAGGTCTTTATGGATGACTTAAATGTTTATGGGACCGATTTTGATAGTTGTTTAGCTAATCTAACCAATATCTTACAACGTTGTGAGAAAAGTAATCTTGTGTTAAACTGGGAAAAGTGTCACTTCATGGTAACTGAAGGGGTGGTACTTGGTCATTTGGTGTCTGGACAAGGCATCCATGTGGATAAGGCTAAAGTGGAAGTGGTTGAAAAATTACCGTCCTGTTAAATGTTAAAAGTGTTAGAAGTTTCCTTAGTCATGCGGGGTTCTATCGCCGTTTTATTAAGGATTTTTCAAAAATTGCTCAACCATTGACTAAGCTTCTCCATAAGGATGCCCCGTTTGTGTTTACTGATGAGTGTGTCAAGTCTTTTGATAGGATTAAACAAGCTCTAATCTCAGCTCCTATTATCTAGTCTCCTGATAGGAATTTGCCGTTTGAGATAATGTGTGATGCCAGTGACTATGCAGTTGGGGCTGTTTTGGGGAAAGGAAGGATAAGGTGCTATATGCGATCTACCATGCTAGTAAGACCTTGGATGATGCGCAAGTTAACTATGCTACCACCGAAAAAGAGTTACTTGCGTTTGTCTTTGCTTTAGATAAGTTTAGAGCCTATCTTGTGGGTTCTAAGGTGATCGTCTACACTGACCATGCAGCACTTAAATATTTTTTAGCTAAGAAGGAAGCCAAACCTCGGCTTATTCGTTTGATCTTGTTACTACAAGAACTTTATTTGGAGATCCGGGATAAGGCTGGTGCAGATAATGTGGTTGCTGACCATTTGTCTCGTTTAAGGTTTGAAGGGGGAGATTCCATCCCCATTGATGATTCGTTTTCTTATGATCACCTCTTTGCCATTACCATGGAGACTCTGTGGTTTGCTGATTATGCCAACTTTTTGGTTGGGGGAATTATGCCTCTGGGTCAATCTTATCATCAGAAGAACAGGTTTCAACACGATGTCAAACGGTACTTTTGGGATGATCCTTATCTATTCCGGGAGTGTGCCGATGGCATTTATCAACGATGTATTCCAGAGGGTGAGGTACATGCAATCCTTGAGAAAGGTTTGAGTAAATCTAGGAAGGATTGGAGTCGTAAGCTCGATGACACTTTTTGGACTTACCGAAATGCTTATAAGATTCCAATCGGTGCTTCTCCATACCGGTTAGTCTATGGCAAGGCGTGCCATTTACCTGTAGAACTTGAGTATAGGGCTATGTGGACCATTAAAGAGCTTAATATTGATCCCTCACTGGCGGGAGAGAAACGACTTATGCAATTGAACGAGCTTGATGAGTTTCGATTGCATGGGTTTGATAATGCTCAGGTTTACAAGGAGAATACAAAGAAGTGGCACGACAAGTATATCCTGTAGAGGGAATATAAAATTGGTGATAAAGTATTATTATTGAACTCCCGTTTGCGTTTGTTTCCAGGTAAACTCAAGTCCAGATGGTCGGGACCGTTCACAATTACCGAGGTGAACAAGTTTGGGTCGGTTACCCTACAAACCGACAAGGATGAAAATTTCAAAGTCAATGATCAACGCTTGAAGATCTTTTATGATGGCGCATTTATAGGAGTGATAGAGGCCGTTGACCTTTTGACTCTTGATAAATCACCATGACTTTGAGGTAACACGGTCGTGCGGGACCTATATAAACCGGCGCTACCCGGGAGACAACCCGGTATTTACTTGTACTTCATTTGTAAATTTTATTTAAAATAGCTTAGTTATTAATGTTATAGGTTAGTTAGATTTAGTTTGGATAGTTAATACAGGCGTGCTTTATGCTTAGAGTGCGGTGAGAGAGATATCTAACAATTTTATTGAGTGCTTGCAGGTAATAAAATTGGAAGTCGCTTTAAGAACAAAAAGAAAGAAAGAGCAAAAATAAGAAAAAAGGAAAAACTGAAAATTCAGGGTTGCTCGATCGAGCAGCATCACTCTCTCGATCGAGTTAGACATAAGCTAAAAATCCGAGACTCGAGCACCACTTCAAAATCCAGAATATCTAGGTTGCTCGATCGAGCAGAGGCCCCTTTGCTCGATCGAGTCGGACCGGTCCAACCGATTCCGCTGCGCTCACATCACGTTTTCCCCAATTTTCTTTCCCTTCTCATCATTATTTCGGCTACTTCTCTCTTTCTCTCACCATTATTCTCTCAATTACCTCCTTCAAACACACTAAAATCATCAATTAATCATCATATTATCATTAACAAACATCATCTTCCTTGTTTTAAGTGCAATTTTTGAAGAAATTGGTGTTCTTGCTCCCTAAATTTGCCCCAAAACGTGAATCTAGGGTTTGCATCTCATTCTTTGATTTTGTGCTTTTATTGTTGTTTGTTGCTTCCTTTCTTCGTTCTTTCGTAATTAATCACTCCTACATTGCTAATTGCTCCGTCTTACTTGCCTTTTCGACTCATATTTGATTTTTTTTTCGAATTAGGGTTTCATAAATCCGTCTGTGTGAGCTTATTGTAGTGTTTGTGTGCTTTATTTACTTCAATTTGTCATGTCTAGTCAAGTAGGAAGTAGCAAGCGACGTAGGGAACCCCGTCTTATCCGACAACCTCAAATAGAAGCCATTCCTAGTAACCTGATTTACCCATGGATCCTTTTTAGCACACAAGACCAACATGATCACTTTGCTATGCTTATGGGTCGTCCTATGGACCCTACTCGTTGTGTGTGCCCCACCATTATCGATGCTCTCGATTTGGGTACTGCTATTTTTGATATGTTTGACCGAATCGGGTTTGGTGGGTTATACTCCCTGAATGAACTTTGCTACCGACCATTGACACTTGAATTCTTTAGTTCCTTCGATTGGGATGTGGTAAATACGCATGTGTCTTTTCGCTTTCTCAATAGGGATTTTGTGTTGACATATGGTGAATTAGCTAATCATTTGGGTGTTTCTCTGGGTAATGATGATGCTTTTGTTGCTATCTCTTCCGGCTTTCAAGCCGTTGATTTTTTTTTCTCTTTTTACAGGTCTTCCTGAGCCGCGTGGCAATGCCATGGCTGTCAATAATGTGCAATATCCTTGTTTAAGGTTGTTTCTGCGTTTCTTTAGCCTTCTTCTGTTCGCTAAGAAGGACCTAAGTAAATTGAATTCTCATGAGATTTTTCTGCATGCATCCGCCCTCAACCCCCAACATGAGAATGTTTTTCAGTTTCACCCAGTTGGGTTGGTATATTATGCTTTCTGGATAGTCAATTCCCAAACCCAACATTCCTTGGATTGTGGTGCTTTGGTCACTAGGTTGGCTAGGCGACTTGCTGGGTTTGGGGGAGACCGTCGGTACACACCAAAGACCCAGGTACATGCTCCTAGGGTCGACGAGGATTACTTGCGCCACACCTTGTGCTGGATTAATGCGTTAGGTAACGCTCGATTTCTGTGGCGAGTACGGGGGTCCCAGTGGATAGCTCTTTCCGACAACGAGAACTGTCTACCTTCTACTGAGTGGTTGCCTACCCATGAGCCTTAGACTGGACCTACCCCTCCCCCTCGATCTTTTGTCGTCCCAGCTGAGCTTATTTTTACCTTGGTCGAGACTCGCCGACCTTGTCGGCGGATCGCCCCTTCTTCTTCTGCTCAGGCCACCACCACCCTGACTCCCCGCCCTACACCGACCCCAACTCCGTAGTCTTACCCTCGACTTGCTTATACCTATGATCTGGCCCTAGAGAGGGAGATTAGGCTTCACCAAGGCATTAATAATGACTTGGTGATAAGGGGGCTTAGGGAGAAACTTATGCGGACAGATCTTAATGCTACTGCTGATTGGACTCCGCCGAGCTACTACCGTGGTCCGGGTGACGAGAGTGGCGTATTCGATATTTATGGGGTGACTCGTCAGTAGTTTTCCCAGGAGTTCAGCCACGACTATGGTTGTCTGGGTCGATCATGGTACACTCTTATCCGACCGTATGCTCCGGTTGGTGGTTTTGGTGAGCCATTTCGGGCCTCTTCTTCTGGTGCTGCTCAGAGGGATGATGACGATGATGATGGTGATGTTGATGGTGATGATGAACAGTAGTGACAGCTGGTCATTACGCCCCCATTTTGCAGGTGGTTTGGGGGAGGCTATGTCTATACAGCCAGTATTATCTATCCTTGTACTTTCTTTTATTGTATTTTCTTTTAGTTATGTCCCATTTCCCTTTGTTAGTTGTGTCCTTTAGGTTGCTGCTGTTGGTTGTTGTGTGATTGTTATGCTGTGAGCGTCATACTGAGGACACTGTGACATTTAGGTTTGGGGGAGAGTCTTTATTTATGTTGTGTGTTTATTTCGTTGTGTAAACGAAAAAAAATCATAAAAATTGAAAAATTTACAAAATCCAAAAACATGTTTTTATTTTATTAGGTCGAGTCTTGGTGAAGTTGCATAACAATGATGATAATTTGCATTGTTTCTGCATTTGAATCCCAAATAAGTTGTCCATGTACATTGTTTTGACTTTCTACTTTTGAAAACAAAGCTCATAGAACAAGTCTTGACCGTTTTTGACATACCTTATGCTAATTATGTTTGGCCATTTTAGTTGGTAAACCACTTAAAATTCTGAGGTCTATAGAGGTTCCTAGGCCAGGAACATCAATAAACTGGTGTCATTGTCTTTAGGATTGAGTGTGGTAGTCGTTGTGGAATATGTAACATCAAATTGTATAAGTGTGACATTCGTTTCTTGATACTGTACGCTTTCGTTTGATAAGTGCATAAGGAGAGGCAGATCTTTTTGTTCAAATAAGCCTCACATAGCCAAAAAGACTTGATTTTATTCCCTTATTATTGAGTTCTTTATGTTTAGCCCATTTAAGCCTTTTGTAGAGTGTTTTATAACTTATCTAATAGCTACATTCCTAGAATTTGCCTACCTTATCGGGACAGTCGCAGTTGCATGTTTTTCTTATCTACTTGTCTACTATGGTTGGGTCGGGATTTCTGAAAAAAGAATAATCAAATGGGTGTAGCAAGTGTGTTGGCAATGGTGTCATTTATTCCCTTTGTTGAGAAATGTTGTGAAGCAAAAGATATGATGAAAGAAAGGAGAAAAAAAAAGAAAAAAAAAAGAAGAAAAAAAAAAAAGAAAAGAAAATATATATGTTGCTTCATGAAATTGTTCAAGGCATAATGAAAGGGAATATACTAGAGTCTAATGCATACTTAGAGAGCAATATCGATATCTCTCTTGTGTTGTCAAAGTTTAAAGATGATTTCTCTAGTCGGGTGTTGGTCTGTGCTAATCTTGTAGATTTGTTTTGGTAAGTGTCGCTGCGACTACCGGTCTTAGACCCACATTCTCATACGTGCCTTGGCACAATTCACTTCTATACCTTCACCCATTAGCCTCCCTTGTTGTCTTGATTCATGTACTTTATAGCGAATGCGTATTAGTTGGGGAAATTACTATCACATTAGAATGCATGCATGTTTCATAAGTTGAGTGAGTGTTTCTATTTCTTTCTATCTTTACAAAGCTCACCCTTACATAAACATATGAGTGCATGAGTGAATCCGCGAGAATCCGACGAATTGAGCCGTGCAAAATTGAAAGATATTTGGTTTTGTCCATACTACGGTATCACGTAAAACCTAGGGTTTCAAAAGTCCAAATTTGGGGTTTAGGTTTTTTTTTGGGTTGATTTGGAGTCTTCTAATCTTACTAGAAGGCTATTTCATGAATTATAGGGACCTTATCTTGTCTCTAGAACACATTAAGGTGGGTTTTTGAGAATTGTTTTTTTGGAAACATGTTTAAGCACCTTAAAATCAATAACCATGGTGGGTAAATGGAAGGCAAGGCTTATTCTTTGATCTAGGGCACCAAAATGGAGAAAGGGAAGCTCCTCTAACAACCTCGACCCCGAAGAAAATCAGGAAATCAAGCAACTTACGGATTTTCCGAAAGTCATTTTTGAGTTGGACAAGCACCAGGAATCTTTCGAAAAGGTAAAGGGGTTGGACATGGAGCCAACTAGATTCCTTTCCAATGACATTCTGAAGACGTTAGGCCACGTGGAACAAATGCTCTCCTTCTTCATTACCATATGATCTTATTTTCCATATGCATGAACTTTCATATCGAAGTCTTACATTGGAGTTTATTAGTAGTTTGAAGTGTATTAAGAATAAGGACGGAGAACATTATCTTTATTTTCACATTTCCAGTACTATCAAAACCATGACCATAGCCAATTTAGGGGCGGTTTTTCGGTTAGAAATATATATTAAGAAGGACTCTAAAGAAACTGAGGGTTTTGATGTAGGACCATTGTGGACCGCCTTGCAAGGACGGGGGGTTCTAACGAATTTCAGACGAAACTCGATGATTTTGGTTCCCCACCCCATACCCCGTTTTTGGCACCGACTTGTGATGGGCTCACTTTTAGTTCGACTAGAGCACAACCACATGACCCAAATCGACCTTACCATTTTAGAGTCGCACATGAAGGTTCAAGGGTGGGGGAAGAGTTCAAATCTAACTTAGTCTACGAGATGGTTAAGCGTATGATGACATTGGCTAATAAGATTGTGCAGAGACAGACTACGGTATGTATTTGGGGGTTGGTTACTTACCTAGCCACACACTTTAAACACGACTTCAACAATGATGGGGCGTACGCGGTCTTGCTCAAGTAGACTTTGTTAGATGAGGCCAACCTTATCCGCTTTCACAAGTGGATTAAGGAAGTCAAGAGACCGGGGAGGTTTATGTGGGTAATAAAAGGTACTTCACCCTTCTAACTACCATTCCACTCAATACCGCATGTTGCACCTAAAGGAGACACGATGAACCGGAGTCCCGGCTACTTGCTAGCGGTAACGGTAGTAGAAGGGTCACCGACTACAAACACTAGGGATCCGGGTTGATGATCATTATTTATACACATATATTACGCTTCACTTTGATATATAAAACTTGATTTACCTTCTTTCCTTTCTTGTTTCTATGCTATTTTAGCTACAATATCGATTCTGCCGCTTCTATTATGTTTTAATGCAGATTGGATGCATTTGCAGCTTTTTGAGTAGATATGAAGTTGTTGGAGCTAGTGTCCTCCACAGTTAGTGTGATAACGTGTATAAATCTCTTACAGGTTCACAGGGTATACTTAGTATTCTTATCAGTTGATTAACGTTTATCGATAACGGTTGACTTCCATTTTGAGTTCGTAAGAATGATGTGTTCATTACAATCATAGATTAGATGGTCTAGCAGGCTTTTAGGCAATTTACTAGGTCTGATCTACCATGTCATGCTTTGTCTATTCAATTCACGTATTTCTACATTGGAAAAGAATTCCATTTTAGTCAATGATTTTAGCCAGAAATCGTTAACCACCATTACAATCCAAACATGCATAGACACAACGTTTTAAAGCCACAACTTCTTTATCCAATTTTCATCTTTTAATTAACCTAACATGGCTACCCTACACCCTAGAAAGGTGACTACTCACTCATAATAGTATTTAGATCTATATTGATTTTAACAATTAAAACTAGGCTAGACATGTTTTTTGATATTATAAGATGATAATAACAATTCTAAATCAACGATCTAATGAAATAAAATGATTACAACGGTATTTAAATTGAGTCTAAGACAACATATAAAGAAAACAATGATCAAATAAAAAAACATAAAGAACTTAATCAAAAGATAAAACAGAAATACCTACATGTTGATCAAATAGCGATAATGATGAAATATAAATATCCAAATAGAAATTTCCTTGCATATCTTTGACGATCCATGTATTACAATACTTGAATAATATAAAAGAACTAAGAACCAGAAGTTTTTATTATTTCTAAACTAGAAAAATAGGCATAAGAGAAGATGGAGATCTAAACATAAAAGGAGAAATGTAAAAGACGATTTTTAAGGAAAAATGGAGGTTAGGGTTTCTAAGACTAATCAAGGGTTATGTAAAGAGAGAAGTGTTTATACATGTTAGTTTTATATGATGCATAGGCTATTTATAGGGTTGAGAGGCTGCCCAAATGCGTCCGGATTCATGCCCATTAAACAAGCCATTAAGCCTTGCATTACAGAGAGGGAGATGAAGAGAAGATGCGTAGAATCATGCATATCCGATCGGGTTCACCACAGACCCGATCGGGTATTTAGTGTTCTTGGTGCTTTTACTTTCGTTTCACCTCCCTTGGCATTTGACTTGACTTTCATTATCCCTATTGACCTTTTGAGTCGGGTTTGATGATAGGGTTTGAAGTAAAATGTTGATTTCTTTGCCTAATTGATCGATCTTTTGACAACCGTGAAATCGTCTTTACTTCTTCTTCCTTTTTTATTAGTGAACCTTTTTGGAGTGCCTTTGACTTGGTCATGCTTGCTTCACAAATCGTCGGGTTCTAGGGAAATGCTCAGAAATATAGAAAAAGGGCGTAGAAACGTCATTTTCCCTACAAAACAGATTTAAACATGGAATTCGCCTAGAAGGCGACATTAGCTCATAAAATGGCTTAACAAAGCACAAATAACATACAAAACCGAGCTAAAATGGGGATTAAAATCATACAAATATTCACTTATCAAACTCCCCCAAGCTAAACCCTTGCTTGTCCTCAAGCAAGCACAACAAACATAACTAGGACAAGGGTTGCGAGCATTGGCTACTACACCATCAAGAAACAAATCTCAACATAGAGCTTTTGGAAACATAATGAATCATAACCCAAAAACAACCTGGGCAAGAATGATACATAAACATGGCTGAGATTTACATAACGGCGTAGCACAAAGAATTTCACTATAGATTTTCGGCTCTTGCATGATCTTTTGACAGGTGGACTCTCGCGGCACACTCGAACACTCATTGTATGTAAAAGGTGATTTCTTTATATGTAAATTGTTTTTTTTTAGACACTCACCTATCTACGACTTATGAAAATGTGTCCGCAGTCTAATATGGTAAACAATTCAAATCACAAGTCAAAGATCACAATGCACACAGAAAAGAAGCCGAAAAAATAAGAAGAAGGCTTTGGGAAATGGGTGAAAGGTGGACAAACAGTTCTGGTTATGTGAAGTTTAAAACGGGCTAGCAACTAACCAATGATAAATGGATACTCAATCCAAACTTTCGATCAATTTCCCAGAAGACGGATAACTAAGCCAAAAGGAACAAGTGGGCTTATTACACATGACAAAATAAGAGTAAACTCCCTCTAAATGTTGACTTGACATTTCCGAGGAGATACTCACAACTTCTTCTCTTTTTTCTTTCCTTTTTTTTTTCTTTTCTTCCTTTCTTTTTTTTTTCTTTCTTTTTTTTTCTCCTTTCTTTTTTCTTTTCTTTTTTTTTTCTCTTTTCTTTTTTTCTTTTGAAGATAACATCACTTCTTGAACATTTTCGTTCTCCCAAATTCACTTTGACATCAAGGAACAAAATCTTCTCAAAAGAGCACCCATACACCATAGTCTAGCTACTAGCTCAACAGGGTAGGCATTTTTTATATGTAGCTATTATTTTGTGAAGCATTTGTATGAAGGGGCTAATTTTGAGGTGTAATTTAAAGTGAAAAAAGGCTTCAAATCTTAGTGAATCATGTATGCAATGCTTATAGGAATGAAATGAGAACCATACTTATGCCTTTTGACATGACACAAATCACAAGGAGAACTACACACACCTAGATGAGACTGGGTATAGATGTACCAGCCTAAGAAGGTTCTACCTTACAATATATGTAACTTGCCAAGTGTCAAGATCAAGCGTACTCATCTATAGATTCATTCCATGCGTACTGTGTACAAGACTTCCCCATGTATGCACAATTCAATAAATGTTGAATCATTATGCTTTTGAAAGCTCTAAGATTGGGAAATGTTACATGAAAGCATAGTAAACAAGCAAGCAGAGCACGAAAAGCATTCAATGATGTTCAAATTTTTTTTTTTTTTTTAAATTTTTCTCTTATTCAAAAATTTGAAAAAATGATCAACTAAAATACAAAATGGGAAAATGCAATTCGTCCCCCAAGCTAAACATCACATTGTCCTCAATGTGAGCACAAAGACAAAATATGCAATGAGATGCTTAATGGGGAAAAGAGGGAAAAAGGAAAAATGAAAGAAGAGTGAAGCTTACTAGTCATCGCGGACTCCCCCAAGCTAGTCTTTTGGACTTGACAAGGAAGGTCTTTATAGATTTTCTTCAAAAACTCTTTCATCTGCAAAATAAATCCTAACAACGAAAAAGGGAATACAAAAATAAAAATGCAAAAAGAAAAGGAACACGGGTTGCCTCCCGAGAAGCGCAAATTAAAAGTCTTGCTAGACTCCATTTCTTTCTTTCATCATCCTTTATCTCTAAGCTCACTATCATCCGAGCTCATCATCATAGCGTTCCTTACATTCTCCATCCATGCCAAGCTTTTCCGGGAATAGCCCCTTCTAGCACTTTTAGCAGTAGTGCTTTTAGTATGCTCACCTGCAAGAGAATCAACACTAACATGTGCCTCCAACGGATCCGTCAGTAAGGATCGAGGCATAGAAGAAATAATACAAGAGTCATCAACATTAAGCACATAACATGAGTCTTCTAACACGGGACTCCTAATGGTGGAATTTTTACTAAAGGTGACCTTGTCATCTCCTACCTCCAATGTCAACTTCCCATTCTTGACCTCAAAAACTGCACCAGCGGTGTACAAAAAGGGTCTTCCCAAAATGATTGGGATTTTAGAGTCCTCGGCCATGTCAAGTACTAGAAAGTCAACGGGAATGAAAAACTTACCATCTTTGACGGGCACATCTTCTAAAACACCCATATGTTGTTTTAGAGAACGGTCCGCCATTGGCAAAGTAATTTTAGTGCATTTCAAAGCACCCATGTTAAGTTTTTCAAACATAGAAAAGGGCATGACACTTACACTAGCACCTAGGTCGCAAAGGGCCTTATAAATGGTATACGTGCCTATAGTGCAAGGGATGGAGTAACTACCAGGATCCTTAAGTTTTGGTGGAGACTTATTTTGCAAGAGGGCACTACACTCTTCAGTGAAAGCTACAATCTTAATCTCATTGAAGGATCTCTTCTTTTTGAGGACTTCCTTCATAAACTTGGAATAAGAAGGAACTTGGGAAAGCAATTCAATGAAAGGGACTATTACCTTTAAATTCTTGACGACGTCAAGGAACTTACCATACTTTGCCTCCTCCTTGTGCTTGGCTAATCTTTGGGGAAATGGCACTTTGATCTCAATAGGAATCTCGGGCTCTTTCCTCTTTGACATAGGCACCTCAGCTTCAACATCAACAACCACGGGTTGATCATTAGCCTTCTTCTTGACACCTCCTCCAAGCTTAGCCTATTTTGCTACCACCTCCTCATCCATAGCAGTGGAAGGCCCATCATAATGCTT
Organism: Heliosperma pusillum; assembly: GCA_022085475.1. Classification (NCBI taxonomy): domain Eukaryota; kingdom Viridiplantae; phylum Streptophyta; class Magnoliopsida; order Caryophyllales; family Caryophyllaceae; genus Heliosperma; species Heliosperma pusillum. Next base: position 52,580 of record JAIUZE010066236.1, read on the forward strand.
ACCACTTGTCGTGGAAATGGCATTTACAGTTTCGTGAGGTTCAAAACCTTGTGAAAGTAGCTGCCCTTGCTTTTGGTGGGTATTAGAAGAGGCATATAGGGAAATTTTAGCTTCCAACAATTTGATGGCGGCATCCTTAGCTTGATCGCTCTCTTGGAATTGAGCTATTATGGTGTCTTGCCTTTGAGCCAATTGCAGCATCATGGCTTCAAGTTTACTTACACCATTGTCACTTTGTTGAAATGTAGAGGATTAAAATTGTTCTAGCTTTTGTGTGAGAAGGGCTACTTGAGCTTGTAAAAGTGCCAAAGTGGGGTCCTCTTGCTTAGATTTCAATGGTATGGAGCGGGAATTTCTATATTGAGAATCGTGAATTGCCATGGATTCAATGGTAGTGTGAGCAATTTCAACATTAATTTGATCAAATCTTCCATTGTTAGCAGAATACAGGATACGACGGGACTCTATATAACACCCATTATAGAATGTGATGGCAAGGAGCCATGGATCTAACCCATGATGAGGACCCTCCCTTTGCAAGTCCTTCTACCTCTCCCAAGCTTCATATAGGCTCTCATCACCCCCTTGTCGGAAACCAGTGATTTGACTTCTCAACAAAGCGGTCTTTTCTGGAGGAAAGTACTTTTGGTAGAAGGCAAGAGCTAAACTATCCCAATCGGTGATCCCTAATGTAACCTTATCAAGACTATGTATCCACAACTTTGCCTTACTCCTCAAAGAGAATGAGACGAGCATCTCTCTAATCTGCCCTTGGGTGACTCCAGTTTGTCTAATAGTGGAGCAATAGTCACAGAAGTTTTGGATGTGAAGGTTGGGATCTTCTGTGGCATTGCCACTAAATTGGCTTCTTTCTATAAGGTTAATGAAGGCAGGTTTTATTTCGAAGGTTCTGGCTGTGATTTGGGGTGTAGCAATACCCCTTGGAAGTGTTTCTGCGGTGGGTTTGGAATGGTCTGAAAGTCAAACCATTTCCTAATGTGAAGGTGAAGATGGAATGCTAATTAAAGATTGGGTGGTTTTTGTGAATGGAGATGAGAATGGATCTTCTTCTCCATCAAGGTTAGATAGGGTATCCGAGTAATTTTCACGAATACGTTCTAAACTTGAAGTATCTGAAGCTTTTGAGATTTCGTTAAATAGTTCTTGTCTCTTACGCAGAGTTCTTTCTAGGTCGGGATCTAATGAGATAAGGGTCCCTAGTCTAGAAGATCTGGGCATAAGATGGAAAAACTAAGACGAGAAATCAAGAGAGATCTAAAGGAATTTGGATTCCTAAAGACTAGACAAAACTAATTGCAAGAAAAATCACAAAAAGAGGAAAACTAAACCGTGCTCCCCGGCAACGGCGCCAAAATTTGATCGGGCCTTTCGCAAGCCCTGGTCAAAGATAATTACCCAGACTAGGCTAACAACAAATTAATGTAATTAGGGAAGTAGGGGTCGATCCTCAAGGAGATGGTGTTTCCTATAGGATGTGAAATATCCTGCAATTAAATCTTATCTAACGAGTATCTGGGTTTTGGGGTTTTGATTTCTAAACTAATAAAAAGCATAAATGAAAACAAAATAAAAGCAAATCAAAACGAAAACAATAAAGCAGGTGATGAATTAACAATGATAAAAAGAATCTAGGGAAGTAGGTTCACACATGCAGATTAACATATTGATGAAGTTGGATTTAGAACATGCAAATAATTCATTGTGAGTTCGTAAGAATGATGTGTTCATTACAATCATAGATTAGATGGTCTAGCAGGCTTTTAGGCAATTTACTTGGTCTGATCTACCATGTCATGCTTTGTCTATTCAATTCACGTAATTCTACCTTGGAAAAGAATTCCATTTTAGTCAATGATTTTGGCCAGAAATCGTTAACCATCATTACAATCCGAACATGCATAGACACAACGTTTTAAAGGCACAATTTCTTTATCCAATTTTCATCTTTTAATTAACCTAACATGGCTACCCTACATCCTAGAAAGATGACTACTCACTCATAATAGTATTTAGATCTAGATTATTTTTAACAATTAAAACTAGGCTAGACATGTTTTTTGATATTATAAGATGATAATAACAATTCTAAATCAACGATCTAATGAAATAAAATGATTACAACGGTATTTAAATTGAATCTAAGACAACATGTAAAGAAAACAATGATCAAATAAAAAAACATAAAGAACTTAAACAAAAGATAAAATAGAAATACCTACATGACGATCAAATAGCGATAATGATGAAATATAAATATCCAAATAGAAATTTCCTTGCATATCTTTGACGATCCATGATACTTGAATAATATAAAAGAACTAAGAACCAGAAGTTTTTATTATTTCTAAACTAGAAAAATAGGCAAAAGAGAAGATGGAGATCTAAACATAAAAGGAGAAATGTAAAAGACGATTTTTAAGGGAAAATGGAGGCTAGAGTTTCTAAGACTAATCTAGGGTTATGTAAAGAGAGAAGTGTTTATACATGTTAGTTGTGTCTGATGCATAGGCTATTTATAGGGTTGAGAGGCTGCCCAAATGCGTCCAGATTCATGCCCATTAAACAAGCCATTAAGCCTTGCATTAAAGAGAGGGAGATGAAGAGAAGATGCGTAGAATCATGCATTCCCGATCGGGTTCACCACATACCCGATCAGTTATATAGTGTTCTTGGTGCTTTGACTTTCGTTTCACCTCCCTTGGCATTTGACTTGACTTTCATTATCCCCATTGACCTTTTGAGTAGGGTTTGATGATAGGGTTTGAGGTAAAATGTTGATTTCTTCGCCTAATTGATCGATCTTTTGACAACCGCGAAATTGTCTTTACTTCTTCTTCATTTTTGATTAGTGAACCTTCTTGGGGTGCCTTTGACTTGGTCAAGCTTGCTTCACAAATCGTCGGGTTCTAGGCAAATGCTCAGAAATATAGAAAAAGGGCGTAGAAACGTCACTTTCCCTACAAAATAGGTTGAAACATGGAATTCGCCTAGAAGACGACATTAGCTCATTAAATGGCTTAACAAAGCACAAATGACATACAAAACCGAGCTAAAATGGGGATAAAAATCATACAAATATTCACTTATCAATAATACATACACATTTTATACATTAAAATTAAAAAAAACTAACAGCCTAAAAACAAGTAGAGAAAAAAGAGGAAATGACTCCTCTCTTTTCTCCATTTATCGAACGGTGAAAGGGAGAGTAGAAGAGAAAAAAAATTAAGATTTTTTATCATCTTTTTCTCTACATTTCTTATCATTACTACTCACAAAAATATTATTAGTAATTTTTGTATTTATTCTAGCACAAGAAAAAGGCATTTCTCGGAGCATCTTGGGTGCAACGATTAGGAGAATATCGATCTCGATATTTGTTCTTAGGCCATATTGCTAGGACCGGAGGTTGATTCTAATCTCTATGTTTTATATTATACATTTCGTTTATGACTCGCATTTCATATATTATGATTTCGTTATAATCCGTAAATTTCATGATGAAATATACCGATATTTCTCACACTCTTCCTATTAGAATCATTTGTAGGTAATAATGAGATTGGTAATGAAGAGATGGGTCATCATTGGAGGAAAGGTAACACTTAATAGGTTTGGTTTCTACAACTCAAGACCTTGAGGTACAAACTCCCGAACTTAAACTCCTCCCTTCTAATTTAAAGTATGCTTTTTTAGATGATAAGGAAATGGCAAACTTATTCCCCTTCAAATTACAGTTCTTGGGCTTGGAGGAAGATATGTGCTGTGAAGACTATGATGTTGTCTGCTCTGAACAGGGAAGAATGGATGAGTGCAGACAAACCTTACACTATTGTTGCTGGGTATTCTTGGTTACAAAACAATGTAGATGACAGGAAGGGATGGTGCAGAATAGCGTGGAATAGACTGAATGCTCCTAAGCATTGCTTCTTTAGTTGGCTATTGTGGCAGAGTAGGCTGCTTACAAAAGATAGACTACATAGAATGGGGATTGAGACTAATAGACTTTGTTTATTGTGTGGGGAGCAGACTGAGTATCATCAGCATTTGTTTGCAGATTGCAAGTTCACTCAGGAATGCTACCAGCTACTGGATATAGGAATTCAGGTTAATGTTCAGTTATTTTACAATGCTGATAGATTACTAAGACTGAGACACAAGTCTGGATTTCAGAGGAAGGTTTGTTGGGCTCTAATATCAGCATTGAATTATGGTATACGGAAAGCTAGGAATGTTTGTAGGATGGATCATTATGTTATTCGTCCAGGGTCTTTGGTGGATCAAGTTAGAGATGAAATGAGATTGAGAATGTTAAATGTTACATTAGGTAAGATTTCAAATAGGGATATTAGTTGGTGTAAAGAGTTGCATTTGATGTAAGTAGGCTTGTTGCTTTGTTGAGTCATGATTAGATCATAGCTTAAGTTGTAATTGAATTTGAGTGATTTATAAAATTCTTACATTGGTACCAAAAAAAAAAAAAAAGAAATGGGTCCGGTAATTTTTGGTGCCAATTTGAGTGAGAGTCAATTGTCTTCATTGCTTCATGTTTTAAAATCTCACAAGAAAGTTGTTGGTTACAAGCTAGATTATTTAAAGGGCATAAGCCCCGAGGTTTTCATGCATATAATCCATCTAGCGGAAGACCATAAACCATGTGTCCAAGATCAGATACAACTAAATCCTAACATGCAAGAAGTGGTAAAAATGGAAGTGATTAAATTGTTAGATGCTGGAATTATTTATGCAATTTTTGATTCCAAATGGGTGAGTTCGATCCAAGTGGTTCCTAAGAAAGGAGGAACCACCGTAGTAAAAATTGATAAAAACGAACTTCTTCCAACGAGGATTGTGACGAGTAAGAGAATGTGTATTTACTATACGAGACTAAATTTGGCCACCAAGAAGGACCACTACTCATTGCCTTTTATTGACGAAATGTTGGAGCGGTTGGCATGTCACAAGTATTTTTGCTACCTTGATATTTATTCCGGTTTCTTTCAAATACCCATTCACTCGGATGACCAAGAGAAGACCATATTTACATGTCCTATGGTACATTTCCTTACCGTAGAATGCCTTTTGGTCTTTGTAATGCCCTAGCCACTTTTCAACGTTTCATGATAAGCATTTTCTCCGACTTTATCGAGTCTATCATGGAAGTGTTTATGGATGATTTTAGTGTCTATAGTTCTTTATTTGATGCTTGTTTGGCTTGTTGGATTAAGTGTTCTCAACAATAGTTCGATTACTTAATTAAATCTCATTAACAAGAATACAAAGGGATGATTAACGTTATAGTCAACTGATCCACATTAATCGGTAATGATTGGCTTACTAGAGTTTAACATTACTGTCGTATGACAGTGGTGATCAGTTAATCCATTGAGGTCACACCGAAAGGACGATTCCCAAATCATAAAGTTAATATATTGTATAACGATACGCATTAATTAATCTCTTGGATTGAATGAATTCAATCTGTATATGAGAATTATATACTAATATAATATGATTAAATGAGATACATATTGGTAATTAAATGTTTATTGCCAAAGTTGTATAATGTTTATGAAGCATTAGAGATAAGAGTGATTGGTTAAATGTAATTACAATAAGTTGTAGATTATATTAACTATATATATGAAATAAACCATTTTACACTCATGTAATTATAGATAGTTATCTTGTCACATGTCACATGTCATGATGTCAGTCGTTATACACCAAAAATAAAACCTAAGTCAACTAACCAAGAAGATAGCGGAAGTAGGGTCGATATCCACAGGGAGGAAACTAATTAACTGAAATCTAAATCTGCAAGTAACAATCTGGGGGTTTTGAAATTGTTTTAAACTAAGCTAAATAAGATTAAAGGAAGAGAAGTAAAAGATAGAAATAAATAAGAAATAAATCAGATGAGAGAGAAATATGCTAGGATTCGGTCTACTGCAGTATCAGCATCTATGGGTCAACTAAGTCAGTCAATCTTTATTAATAAGAAGAGCAATGGTTTTCTCCTCTCGGTCTCAAACCGCCCTAGGGATTTTCCTAATTAACTCTCGTCCTCTTAGGAGTCACCTATCAATTCTAAGCAAGCCTTCCCTTCCAATCTCTCGATCCAGGTCGGGGTTAACTACCTAGCCTAGTCTCCTGCGTGCACTCATTCGACTAAACCTCAATTAAATTGCTTAAACTGATTCTCACGACTAACTAAAATAATCTCTCCTAACATGCCTCTACTACAGTTTCCCTCATCCCAACATACAAGAGAATTAGCTACTCATATTATTAACGATGCTAACTAAGACGATTAAACATATGACGATAGACATAATAAAATCGCAATTAACAAGCATGACAATAATAAAGCAATAATTAAGAAGAGAAAACAGTAATTAAGACTAAAGGTTAAGAAGTAAAGAGAGAAAATAGAAGTTTACAATCCTAGCAATCCGGCGTAAAGAACAACTCCACGTCGATAAACCCGAATGCAAACCAAAGATTAAAGTTCAGAAACTAGAAGGAAAGATTAAAGCTAATAATTCCGAACCCTAATGGTTCTGAGTCCTAATGACTGCGAATCTGAATGTCTGACTAATGATGTCGAATAAGAGTTTATATAATGCAAAACACAACTCTTAAACCCTAATTAAGCTACGGACTTAAGGCCCATGATAAATTCTACTCGATCGAGGGAAATAACCACTCAATCGAGGACTTTATTGGAGGAAATCACTCGATCGAGTAACAATTCTACTCGATCGAGCAACTTTTCAGCAGCAACTACTCGATCGAGCACAGGACAGCTCGATCGAGCAACTTTTCCCTTCAACTCTCCTCGATCGACCAAATATATAATCGATCGAGGTCTTTTGGCCTATCGTGCAGTGTTGGACATGGCTTTGGACTTGATTGCGAGCGGTTTCGCGCTTTCCCATGCAAGAGCTTCCGTTTCGTTCCTTCCATTCTCCTAAATGCATGCAAAGTGGACTGTTTCGGCTCAGTTTTCGCTACTACGCAGCTTGTACCTACAAAATAGTAATGAAAGTACAAAGTAGCCAAATAGGGGCATATGGTGATATAATATCACCTAAACGACATATAAATGCGTGAATACATGGACTAGAAAGTCTATATAAAATACACGCATCAAACTTCCCCAAACTAAACCTTTGCTTGTCCTCAAGCAAACTAAATGCAGCTATATGGAACAAAATAAACCTAGGGGAATGGAGCAAGTCTCAGAGCTAGCAACAAGTCAATGTTAAACAGTTTAATGCACTCGATCAATCGCTACAAAGCTTAATACGAAAGTGAACGAATTTATACAATCTTGGAAATAAATTAGACTTCCGACCTTGCAAGACTCAACCAAATTCGGACTCTCACGGGTCACTCTTCTCTCAACAAGCAAATGGTAAGTAAATATGTATAAGAAAGAGAGAAGAAAATATAGTCACTCACCTAGACTACGACCGACACAACATGCATTGCTAACTAATATGAAAGATGATTCAAGCACCGTACACACGCATAACCACCGTTCAAGGACAATAACGTGCCGAACATTTGCAAAAATATGGATATGTGAGGCTAATTGGTAAGAAGGGGCAAAACAATTAATGGAAATGTGAGGGTAAATAGGCAAGCTAGTTCCTAACAAAACCGCAATATAACTCGTTCCATCTTCCAACAATCAAAAATTAAGCTCGATGCCTTAACAATTATAGGCATATACAACACAAATCCCATAAGACACCTCAACAAAATAATGATACGCATAGGAGGTGTAGAAAACAGAATTTCAGCCAATTATTTTTTCAATATATATTTTTCATTTTTTCTTTCTTTTCTTTTCTTTTTCTTTTGGCCGACTGAGGAAAACCTCTCGATCGAGTAGAATAAATCACTCGATCGAGGCAACAACTAACAATATCTGCTCGATCGAGCTAAACAAAGTACTCGATCGAGACACTATCAACACTTCACTTCTTTTTCTAGCAAATACCCACTCCAGTCAATGATAACGAGCCAAAACTAACACAATGGTAACATATACCTCGACTACTAAACTAGCTCGGCAAAGGTAGGCTCAGTTTGGAAAGTAGTTAAGGGCAACAGGCAGATATGGTTTTATGTGGAGTTAATGGGGTAAAATGAGGAAAAGGGAGATACAAATATTCTCAAAACACGTAATACCGACCACAAACCCAATGCGTGCAGGCAATAAGAAATCAAAATTCATATACAAGCAAATGTCACGAGGTGTGGGGAGTAACTACTCTCATTCCTAGATGAACTGGTCATAGATGGCACCAATTATAGGCTCTAAAATCTCAGAATATATAAGTAGTTTGCCAAAATGTTGAGTCAAGTCTAATAATCTAATTTAAATTCCAAGACAAAATTCAATAGTTCACTATTTTGATTTCACTAAGTAAGTCAAGAAAGGTGCAAAAAATAGCAAAAAAAAATCTTGTAGTGCAATTTCATCATGAACAAGACTCCAATCCGACTCAACTAAATGCAAAAATAAACGTGATATTTTTGATTTTTTCAAATTTTTTCTAATTAACATGAATTGTAAACGTGAATGCAATACAAATGCAAACGCAGACGCGAAAGGATGTAAAACACTTTCCCAAACCAAAACAGACAATGTCCTCATTGGCCATAGCACAACAGCATATAAGGGAAAGGGAAAAAAACAACCTAATACATGTTCCTAATGAATGAAAAATATATAAAGAATGGAAAAACAATGAACAAAAAAAAACTCACAAGACAAGAGCTTCCCCAAACCAGCATCAAACTGGGGAGCTAACATCACCGTCTCCCATCAGTTGCCTATGTCCACAATTAATTTGGATACTAACACGAATTGCAGGTAAGATTATGCAGAAAAAATCGAAAGATGAAGAACAAAAGAGGAATTGGGATCGAGTAAATTGAAAGGGAATCGAAGACTTCTCTTATATAGGTTAGTTTGCTCGATCGAGTAGAAATTCTGCTCGATCGAGGACTTTTGTCAGAAAGGACTACTCGATCGAGTAGTTTTGGTTTACATGATCGAGTGGTCTTCTTTTGACGACCCTCAGTTTACTCGTATGTTTTGAATTCCCCTCGATCGAATTACATGCCACTCGATCGAGGTCTTTTTTTTTTCTTCGCCTTGTGGCGCTTGATTTCCGCTTCACTTTCCTGCAAAACACAATATCAACCGTCCCAAAAATACCAAAGATATGCCTAAAAGGAACAATAGTTGTCTAAACTAAACTACGGATTATCACGAGTAGTCTAATTGGTCGAACGAAAACGCAAAAAGATTTGTTTTTACAATTTGCACGTGGTTGCAAACCCGACTAGTAATCAAATAGTTCCGTACACGGCCACCGTCCGGCTTTGACTTACAGAAGTACCCTCAAGCTGTGGTAAGTTTCAAACTTTCTTTTTCCACACCCCCTGGGTATACGTGCAGCGGTGGGGCTCGGAGTGCTAACAATGTTTAGGCATCTTAGCTTGTCCACGGTAGTCTCAACAGTCGCATCTCTTCCATGGAATAAAACGTCGAAGCGTAATCAGATACTCAAGTCCTTCCCTGAAGAGTCCTTATCTATCCTTCTCTTACCTGCTCATAACACAACTAGAGAGAAAAAGATCAGAACAGTCCTTAAGGAATTAAAATTCCTTAAACGAGACAGAAAATAACTAACGTATCAATAAATTGCCTCCCCGGCAACGACGGCCAAAATTTGAATGTCCAGTCCGTTATACAGCCAAAAATAAAACCTAGTCAACTTAACTAAGAAATAGGAAGTAGGGTCCGATATCCCAGGGAAGGAAATCTAATTAAACCGAGAAATCTTAAATCTGCAAAGTAACAATCTGGGGGTTTTGAAATTGTTTTTAAACTAAGCTAATAAGATTAAAGAAGAGAAGTAAAAGATAGAATAATACGAATACAGTCAGATTATAGAGAAATATGCTCGTATTTCGTTTCTACTGCTATCAGCATCTATATGGGTCAACTAAGTCATCAAGCTTTATAATAAAAGGATCAATGGTTTCTCCTCTCGGTCCTCACACCGCCCTAGGGTTTTCCTAATTAACTCTCGTCCTCTTAGGAGTCACCTATCAATTCTAAGCAAGCCTTCCCTTCAAATCTCTCGATCCAGGTCGGGGTTAACTACCTAGCCTAGTCTCCTGAGTGCACTCATTCGACTAAACCTCAATTAAATTGCTTAAACTGATTCTCACGACTAACTAAAATAATCTCTCCTAACATGCCTCTACTACAGTTTCCCTCATCCCAACATACAAGAGAATCAGCTACTCATATTATTAACGATGCTAACTAAGACGACTAAACATATGACGATAGACATAATAAAATCGCAATTAACGAGCATGACAATAATAAAGCAGTAATTAAGAAAAGAAAACAGTAATTAAGACTAAAGGTTAAGAGTAAAGAGAGAAAGAAGAAAGGAGTTTACAATCTTAGCAAATCCGGCGTAAAGAACAAATCCTACGTCGATAAACCCGAATGCAAACCAAAGATTAAAAGTTCAGAAAACTAAAGGAAGATTAATGTCTATGGTTCCGAACCCTAATGGTTCTGAGTCCTAATGACTCCGAATCTGAATCCCCTGCTAATGACGACGAATAAGAGTTTATATAGTGCAAAACACGACTCTTAAACCCTAATTAAGCTACGGACTTAAGGCCCAAGATAGATTCTACTCGATCGAGGGACAATATCACTCGATCGAGGACTTTATTGAAGAAAATCACTCGATTGAGTAACAATTCTACTCGATCGAGCAACTTTTCAGCACCTATCACTCGATCGAGCACAGGACAGCTCGATCGAGGTCTTTCCTCTTCAACGCTCCTCGATCGACCAAATATATAATCGATCGAGGTCTTTTGGCCTATCGTGCAGTGTTGGACATGGCTTTGGACTTGATTGCGAGCGGTTTCACGCTTTCCCATGCAAGAGCTTCCGTTCCGTTCCTTCCATTCTCCTAAATGCATGCAAAGTGGACTGTTTTGGCTCGGTTTCCGCTACTACGCAGCTTGTACCTACAAAATAGTAATGAAAGTACAAAGTAGCCAAATAGGGGCATATGGTGATATAATATCACCTAAATGACATAGAAATGCGCGCATAAATGGACTAGAAAGTCTATATAAAATACACGCATCAAACTTCCCCAAACTAAACCTTTGCTTGTCCTCAAGCAAACTAAATGCAGCTATATGGAACAAAATAAACCTAAGGGAATGGAGTAAGTCTTAGAGCTAGCTACAAGTCAATGTTAAACAGTTTAATGCGCTCAATCAATCGCTACAAAGCTTAATACGAAAGTGAACGAATTTATACAATCTTGGAAATATATTAGATTTTCGACCTTGCAAGACTCAACCAAATTCGGACTCTCACGGGTCACTCTTCTCTCAACAAGCAAATGGTAAGTAAATATGTATAAGAAAGAGAGAAGAAAATATAGTCACTCACCTAGACTACAACCGACACAACATGCATTGCTAACTAACATGAAAGATGATTCAAGCACCGTACACACGCATAACCACCGTTCAAGGACAATCACGTGCCGAACATTTGCAAAATATGGATATGTGAGGCTAATTGGTAAGAAGGGGCAAAACAATTAATGGAAATGTGAGGGTAAATAGCCAAGCTAGTTCCTAACAAGACCGCAATATAACTCGTTCCATCTTCCAACAATCAAAAATTAAGCTTGATGCCTTAACAATTATAGGGATATACAACACAAATCCCATAAGACACCTCAACAAAATAATGATACGCATAGGAGGTGTAGAAAACAGAATTTCAGCCAATTATTTTTTCAATATATATTTTTCATTTTTTCTTTCTTTTCTTTTCTTTTTCTTTTGGCCGACTGAGGAAAACCTCTCGATCGAATAGAATAAATCACTCGATCGAGGCAACAACTAACAATATCTGCTCGATCGAGCTAAACAAAGTACTCGATCGAGACACTATCAACACTTCACTTCTTTTTCTCCCAAATACCCACTCCAGTCAATGATAACGAGCCAAAACTAACACAATGGTAACATATACCTCGACTACTAAACTAGCTCGGCAAAGGTAGGCTCACTTTGGAAAGTAGTTAAGGGCAACAGGCAGATATGGTTTTATGTGGAGTTAATGGGGTAAAATGAGGAAAAGGGAGATACAAATATTCTCAAAACACGTAATACCGACCACAAACCCAATGCGAGCAGGCAATAAGAAATCAAAATTCATATACAAGCAAATGACACGATGTGTGGGGAGTAACTACTCTCATTCCTAGATGAACTGGTCATAGATGGCACCAATTATAGGCTCTAAAATCTCAGAATATATAAGTAGTTTGCCAAAATGTTGAGTCAAGTCTAATAATCTAATTTAAATTCCAAGACAAAATTCAATAGTTCACTATTTTGATTTTACTAAGTAAGTCAAGAAAGGTGCAAAAAATAGCAAAAAAAAAACTTGTAGTGCAATTTCATCATGAACAAGACTCCAATCCGACTCAACTAAATGCAAAAATAAACGTGATATTTTTGATTTTTTCAAATTTTTTCTAATTAACATGAATTGTAAACGTGAATGCAATACAAATGCAAACGCAGACGCGAAAGGATGTAAAACACTTCCCCAAACCAAAACAGACAATGTCCTCATTGGCCATAACACAACAGCATATAAGGGAAAGGGAAAAAAACAACCTAATACATGTTCCTAATGAATGAAAAATATATAAAGAATGGAAAAACAATGAACAAAAAAAAACTCACAAGACAAGAGCTTCCCCAAACCAGCATCAAACTGGGGAGCTAACATCACCGTCTCCCATCAGTTGCCTCTGTCCATAATTAATTTGGATACTAACACGAATTGCAGGTAAGATTATGCAGAAAAAATCGAAAGATGAAGAACAAAAGAGGAATTGGGATCGAGTAAATTGAAAGGGAATCGAAGACTTCTCTTATATAGGTTAGTTTGCTCGATCGAGTAGAAATTCTGCTCGATCGAGGACTTTTGTCAGACAGGACTACTCGATCGAGTAGTTTTGGTTTACATGATCGAGTGGTCTTGTTTTGACGACCCTCAGTTTACTCGTATGTTTTGAATTCCCCTCGATCGAATTACATGCCACTCGATCGAGGTCTTTTTTTTTTCTTCGCCTTGTGGCGATTGATTTCCGCTTCACTTTCCTGCAAAAACAATACAAACCGATACCCAAAGAAATACCAAAAGATAGTCTAGCAGGAAAAATAAATGGTCTAAACTACGGATTATCACGTAGTAGTCTAATTGTCTAACGAAAACGCAAAAGATTGTTTTTACAAGTTGCACGGGGTTGCAAACCCGGCTAGTAATCAAATAGTTCCGTGACAAGGCCACCGTCAGGCCTTTGACTTACAGAAGTACCCTCAGCTGTGGTAATTAATGACTTCTTTTTCCACAATCCCTGGGGTATACGTGCAGCGGTGGGCTCGAAGTGACTAACAATGTTAGGCATCTTCGCTGTCACGGTAATCTCAACAGTCGAATCTTCCATGAAAATAAAACTGTCGAAGACGGAATCAGGAGTACTCAAGTCTTCCTCCTGAAGAGTCTTATCTATCCTTCTCTACCTGCGCATACACAAATAGAGAGAAAAGATAAGAACAGTCTTAAGGAATTAAAAAGTCCTTAAGACGAGACAGAAATAAATAACAGAAAATTAAATTGCCTCCCCGGCAACGGCGCCAAAATTTGATGTGGTCGTTATACACCAAAAATAAAACCTAAGTCTACTAACTAAGAAGATAGCGGAAGTAGGGACGATCTCCACAGGGAGGAAACTAATTAACTGAAATCTAAATCTGCAAGTAACAAACTGGGGGTTTTGAATTTGGATTAACTAACTAAATAGGATTAAAGGAAGAGAAGTAAAAGATAGAAATAGACAAGAAATAAATCAGATAAGAGAGAAATATGCTAGGATTCGGTCCGCTGCAGTATCGGCATCTATGGGTCAATTAAGTCAGTCAATCTTATTAATGAGAAGAGCAATGGTTTTCTCCTCTCGGTCTCAAACCGCCCTAGGGATTTTCCTAATTAACTCTTGTCCTCTTAGGAGTCACTTATCAATTCTAAGCAAGCCTTCCCTTCCAATCTCTTAATCCAGGTCGGGGTTAACTACCTAGCCTAGTCTCCTGCGTGCACTCATTCGACTAAACCTCAATTAAATTGCTTAGACTGATTCTCACGACTAACTAAAATAATCTATCCTAACATGTCTCTACTACAGTTTCCCTCATCCCAACATACAAGAGAATTAGCTACTCATGTTATTAACGATGCTAACTAAGACGATTGAACATATGACGATAAACATAATAAAATCGCAATTAACAAGCATGACAATAATAAAGCAGTAATTAAGAAGAGAAAACAGTAATTAAGACTAAAGGTTAAGAAGTAAAGAGAGAAAAGAAGAAAGGAGTTTACAATCTTAGCAAATCCGGCGTAAAGAACAACTCCACGTCGATAAACCCGAATGCAAACCAAAGATTAAAAGTTCAGAAAACTAAAGGAAGATTAATGTCTATGATTCCGAACCCTAATGGTTCTGAGTCCTAATGACTCCGAATAATTCCTAATGACGTAAATAAGAGTTTATATAATGCAAAACACGACTCTTAAACCCTAATTAAGCTATGGACTTAAGGCCCATGATAGATTCTACTCGATCGAGGGAAATAACCACTCGATCGAGGACTTTATTCTAGGAAATCACTCGATCGAGTAACAATTCTACTCGATCGAGCAACTTTTTAGCAGCAACTACTCGATCGAGCACATGACAGCTCGATCGAGCAACTCTTCTCTTCAACTCTCCTAGATCGACCAAATATATAATCGATCGAGGTCTTTTGGCCTATCGTGCAGTGTTGGACATGGCTTTGGACTTGATTGCGAGCGGTTTCACGCTTTCCCATGCAAGAGCTTCTGTTCCGTTCCTTCCATTCTCCTAAATGCATGCAAAATGGACTGTTTTGGCTCGGTTTCCGCTACTACGCAGCTTGTACCTACAAAATAGTAATGAAAGTACAAAGTAGCCAAATAGGGGCATATGGTGATATAATATCACTTAAATGACATAGAAATGCGTGCATAAATGGACTAGAAAGTCTATATAAAATACACGCATCAAGAGGTCATGTACATAATAACGTTTATTAATGTATACCTCTAAATTCAAGACTAGATTGATCACATTATAACTTTTATATGTCTCTATGAAAATAGAACTACAATAGTTATATTTCCCTTGTAGGTCGAAATTTAATCATGGTTAGTCGTCGCACGAATCATTATTATATGCATTGAATACATTGATGAAAACCATAATGGGTATCTGATACCTAAAACTTGCATTTTAGCAAAATAAATGTCGATCATATAGATATTATAGGTGGAAAAATACACCCAATTTCTAACTTTTTAGAAAACTTGGGGCAGATTCTTTTCTTGTGTCCTACACTGTAAAATAGAATCGTCAAAAGTTGGGTTCGACACCTTGCTTGGGTTTTGACTTTACTATTCAAAATAGTCTTGCCTTTTTCCCTTGCCTTGTGTCAAAGTCGAGCCAACCTACTCTTGAACCTCGTCTTAACAATTAAGAATATAAACATCATTACTAGTGCTCCCACTCACTTTCATGAATCTCTACTTAGACAAGTATATTGGAATTATTGTGAAGACTATTCTTCATTTCGTTCATGGTTTTACCTTCAAAAGGATAAACTTTTCATGAAGTGACTACGGTATTTGGTTGTTCACGATTTCAAATAAATCGATTAACCTAGTCATCCCAACTGATTTGGCCTCTTTTGAGGTAAGCCTCGATAAGGAGAATTATGACGACATACCAAAATACAAATATTTTCTTTGGAGCAAAAATTTGATGTATCATTGTTATAAGAAGGCGTCACGAAATATTCAAAAACGCTTTTGACTAAGTGTGACTTATTCATTTACTCTTCATAAGAGACATTTGCAACGGTGAATATGAGGATCAAAATATAAAATTCATTTTGTCTTTAGCTACGGTGGTTTAAACGAAGATCGCAATCAATATACTACCGTATAAAATAATGGAAACTTTTTCCACGATTGAACGGATTTATAAGTTCATAGAAGAAAAATAATTGTCATTGCGCGAATAAATATGAACGGAAAATAAACATTCATTGCTTATATATAATTTACTTGTAAAACAATTTTAACAAGTCACTCATATAATGACCCCTGACGAAATTATATAAGTGATTCCAAGACCCATATTTAGACAAAAATAGTCATCGCATGCTACCTTTATCTAAAAATGGTAAGTCAATACTTGACTAATTCTACAATTAGAACTCTTGGTTGATAGATTTCAACTAAATCCATCTCCTAGTCCCAAGATAACGCTTATCTCGTTGAGTCCAATCCAATTTTGACTTGTGATCGCATCACCCTACTTACCCGAGGTAAAAAGGGACCCACGAGCGTGGTAGCCCTAATGAACACGGGGTTCATAGGTGCTTGAATTGGTAAGGCTAAATCTCAATTTTTTTTTATTTTTTTTTTTAAGTTATGTGAGAGGTCTTGTCAATTTTGTTATTAATTCCCTATAAGCGAACTAAGTCGATGAATTGTGAATAACGTTGAATTGACAATAACGGTAAATAAAATGCATGTGTGACGATTTTGGCATGAGCGGAAATAAAGCAAGCAAACAAGCAACGATAAAATCCTAGTATGGCCACCTAGCTAATCCAATTAACTAGATAATTACAAATTCGGAAACCAACTCCTTGGTCCCTTGCCTCTTCACTTGGAACACCTTCCAAAATGGCACCGTCTTGAGGGAGTCACCGGTCTTCATAAAAATAATTACAAATATAAAAATATACAAATTCCTATTATACATGTATTCTATGAAATGAAATTATTAAAATTATACAAACCGGCGATACGAGATCGCAATAAAACTACAACCAAACCGTTATTCCCTTACATTACGGGTAATAACGATTAAAAATAACTAGGCCATACTAGGTACAAAATTTGCATAAATTATTAAATAAATGAAATTCATTCATTCAACCATAAATAAAATAAATTGCTGCAAAATTCATGCCAAAATCGCCCTAAACACATTCATGCTCATTGTAGCTCGATTTTACGGGATTTATTGATTTTTAACCATTAAAAATCAATATCAACATTTAAATCTCATTTAAATTCAAAATAATTAACTAAACTGATTTAGAATTCAAAATTAGTCACTACTAATTTTTTTGGTCATTAATTAGATCGATTTGATTTCATTTGCTAAATATTACGGTTTAATCATAACAATTATGAAATAAAACCAAAATAAAATATAAACATCATAAAATTTGAAACCAAAAATTTTGTACATTCTGGAAAAATTCCAGGAACTATAAAAATAAAAAACATTTGCTCAAAAAAGTTAAATTAAATTTATGAACAAATAGCTTTGTATTTAATGGTTTTATCAAATAAAAACATTAGATATAATTAAACAGTGAAACAAATTATGAAATTTCACCAAGAGTATCAACATCAGAATTTAAAATGTACAAAAAAAATTTAAGACCAGAAATGGACGTTTCAATTTTATGAACATTATAATCTCGTTTTATCGACTTTTATCGTATAAAACTCAATAAACATGCAATACATAAGTAAAAGTCACGAAATTTTACATACAATATGTAAGACATGCAGGTGAGATCATATTAAAATTTCATGTCCAGAATCAACATGAAACTATTTTTAGTTAACTTTTAACTCATAAAATGCATGTTAACTCGATTTAAACGCCAAAAATCAAAATAAATAGCAAATTAATCCATAAAATCACGAAATTTGACCACACACATTTTGAGGTCAGTAGGTATACATGCACCAAAAAAAATCGTCAGAATCGTATTTTAACTCAAAAGCTTTGATTTATTAGTTATCTTATAACTTTAATAAAAATGTCCAAAATGAACATGCATGCTACAAGCTAGCTCTGATACCACATGAAAGTCCATAGACCTTAATTAGACTCTTCTAATTAGTTGCTAAATTACTTGTTAATTTAATATTTAATGATCTATGTAAATGAATGCCAAAATATAAAGACATAGATAAAAGAAGAAACTTTCTCCCCCATGATATGGAAATTATATTGGGCACAACAAGAATCCTTACTTGTTGTTCTTGAGCTTACAAAATATGGATGAACACAAGACATCTCAACGAGGAGACCTCTTCAAGTTGCACCAAGATGACACCAAATAATATACCGTATTATTAACTAGAAGTAATAAGATAGATGATATACTACTAATATTAGACTATATTACTAGACTAGTAATACTTAAGAAATATTAGTATATGAGAGTTTTTAGTGAGAGGAAGGTTTTTAGAGAGAAGTGTAAAATTGCACAAAAATGAAGTGATGAAAAATGAACAACCATTGTTCATTATAAAGCCACTTTGGCCGAACCATCTTGTCCATAAAATGACTCTTATTTTGTTCAATTTGATCACATGCATTAGAGTGGAGTGTTGTAGTATATGTGATGATTATTTCTACTTGAAATGTCACTTTCAATTTGTAACTAAAGAGTGAAAACAAGAACAACAATCATCACCATGTAACTACAACCATAACCGGCCATCATGGCCTAGTTTGTTCCATTTTGATTTTTGATATTTGTCTCACAAATACTTATTGATCATATGGTTAATTATCTTGTATAATTAAGTGTTAATTTGATCATATAACAATTATATGACTCAATTAAATAAATAATATGTACTTAACATTTTAAGTAATATTTTACCATTATATCAATATATAATGGGTTCCACAATGCTTAGTTAATTTATTTTACAACTCCTTGTAAATATAATTAACTAATTACCTCTCTCTCAAAACCTCAACTAATTTAGTAATTTAACGATTAATTACTAAGTTAAATCTTATTTAATCGTATTAAAATAATATATAAATTTATTAGTCAATTATCGCATAATTGAAAAATAAGTTTAATCGAATTTGAGTTCTTAACTCAATTTCTAACAATTAACTCTCGTACAGATCGAATATATGTAATGTACTAATTAACTGTATCGTATACAAATAACTAGTTACTATTTGGATTTCATCCTTTAGGTGTGACCGAAAGGGATCAGTTGATCACCGCCGTCAAACGACAATAACGTCAAACTCTAGTCAGCCAACCGTTATTGATTTACGTTAATCAACTGACTAATCATATATTTAGTCAATAAATATCCCAATTATATTCCTTAATAAGATTTATTATGTGGCGCACTATTGTGGAGGACACCTACTCCAACAGTTTGATGCGAGTATTTTATATAGACTTTCTAGTCCATTTATGCACGCATTTCTATGTCATTTATGTGATTATATATCACTATATGCCCCTATTTGGCTACTTTGTACTTTCATTACTATTTTATAGGTACAAGCTGCGTAGTAGCGGAAACCGAGCGAAAACAGTCCACTTTGCATGCATTTAGGAAAATGGAAGGAACGGAACAGAAGCTCTTGCATGGGGAAGCGTGAAACCGCTCGCAATCAAGTCCAAAGCCATGTCCAACACTGCATGATAGGCCAGAAGACCTCGATCGATTATATATTTGGGCGATCGAGGAGAGTTGAAGTGAAGAGTTGCTCGATCGAGCTGTCCTGTGCTCGATCGAGTGGTAGCCGCTGAAGAGTTGCTCGATCGAGTATAATAAGTACTCGATCGACTGATTTCCTCAAATAAAGACCTCGATCGAAAGATATTTTCCCTCGATCGAGTGGATCCTATCACGGGCCTTAAGTCCGTAGTCTAATTAGGGTTTAGAGTCGTGTTATACATTATATAAAACTCTTATTTACGTCATTAGGGAGGACGAGTGAGCATTCTATTATCACCGATAATTAGCAGACACTTAGCATTAAACATTAGTTTCTGAACCTTTTAATCTTTAGTTTACATTCGGGTTTATCGACGTGGATTTATTCTTTACGCCGGATTGCTAAGATTGTAAACCTCTTTCTCTTCTTTATTCTTAACCTTTGTTTTAGTCTTAATCATTGTTTACTCTTCTTAATTACTGCGTTGTTATTGTTCATGCTTGTTAATTACTCTAACACCCGCAAATGTACCCTATTTTTATAGTAAAAATATTATACGGATACTTTTCAGCGAAATTTAGTTTTAGTTTAGAATTAAATTTTCCGTGTCGAATTTAGAATTTCCGAGTTTGTATTTGGATTTTACGCGAGATTTCAAGTAAATCCCGTCTTAAGCCGTCTTTGACTTTTTCTTGACTTTTTCCCTTATACTCCATCATACTACCTCCTAACCTAATTCATTCACACAAACACAACTCTTGCTTCTTCCTTAAGAAAACCATCAAAACCTTGCCTCCATTTTGATCCAAGCTTAGAATCGTCATATCTCGCTCATTTCTTGCTCAAATTCACGTAAGTTCGTCTTATTCTTCCCCTCTCATCTTCCTCTATCCGTATTGGTAATAAAATTACCGTCTTTCTCGCTTTTTAATTTATCCGTCTTTCTCAAAGGTGAATTATATTCATCTTTTATTATCTAATTGTAGGTGGAGACTAGGAAGACTTAGAAATCGTTTGAAGACGCGTAAAGGTAACGGTGAAGGGTTACTCGATATCATTTACGTGTATTCATGTTTTTTCTATGTTAGAAATCGTATTTAGAATATGGTTAGTAATCTTAGGAATTGTATTGTTGATGATGGTTGTTGTTAGTTGATAACTGATATGAGAATTGATGACTTGTGATGATATATGTTATTTGTGTTACGCCTTTGCGAAATTGTGAAACTTGTGTGATCCGTGCCTGCATGAACAGGACGCTGGCAGCGTTCCCTGGACGCTGGCAGCGTCGTGGGGCGCTGGCAGCGTTACTCGCTGCCGACTGCAGTTTTCCTGCATTGACCCCTTTTCGTAAAATGATCATATCTCCCTCGTTACTTGCTTGTTTTGAAATTGGGACATCTCGTTGGAACCGTAAGAGGATAAGCTATCACTTCCATTTGGAATTTCTGCATTTGGATGTCTAGAACTCTAGTTATGACCATTTGAAGTGGACCCTTGTTTTAGTTGGTTTCCAAACAACGTTGTTTTGGAGAGGTGATCTATGTTTTTATTCATAATGCTTCATAAACTTGTTCTAATGCTTATGTATCATGTATTGATTCATTTTTATCATAGTTAAGTTTATATAATT
Organism: Heliosperma pusillum; assembly: GCA_022085475.1. Taxonomy (NCBI): domain Eukaryota; kingdom Viridiplantae; phylum Streptophyta; class Magnoliopsida; order Caryophyllales; family Caryophyllaceae; genus Heliosperma; species Heliosperma pusillum. The sequence continues at coordinate 73,991 of JAIUZE010066236.1, forward strand.
CCCTAATCACATGTTTTGTGACGGTTACAAATGATACGGTTTGAGCACTATTTTGTTATGTGCTTTGTACTCTCTTTCCCTTGGCTACCTTCCACGTTCGTAAGGCTGGAATGTCGGAACGGAGAGGTATCCTACTGCTTAATTGCATGTGTTAGTGGGCATACGACGACGTTGTTGGGAGTTGAACGCTATGCGTTGATCGACCCGGCCGTCAAATGTTGTGTACTTGCGAGGTGGTGTTATTTGCATGTAGCGTACCGCTTGTTATGAGGCTTGTGCTCTTTTCCGCCTCTTTCGTGAATTGTTCTACCGAATTTGGGGTACTCGGCGTCTATGATTGACCGAGTCTTGGATGCGAAATGTTATCGCATGTCGAATCGGAAAATGTGGTTCCGAGAATCTGGCCAGGTTTAGACTAGGACCGTATTATTATCGTCGTCCTACCAGGAGGAAATTAGTCTACATATACGAAATGTAGCATTGTGTATGCGTTCAGGGAAATGTTATATCCCGTGGATGCCTTTTAATCATACTTGCCATGTACACGGTGCTAGTGCGTTTCATTTACCGTGAGAGTTGTTGTCTTTGTGTTGTCGTATTTGGATGCATGATTACATGATTGATTATTCATGATCATTGCATGCCTTGGCATGGTTTTTTTGTCGAGTCTCAATCTTATCAAACTTATACCGCTAACGGTGAAATGCAAGCCCTAGTGAGCGTATTCGGTTGCCTAAGAGTGTCTTCCTCGTGTCAATCTATAGCATGATGGTTACGGTTTTGTACTCCATGTATCGATATCTTTATGCATTGAATTGCCTATCTATCCTTATCGTATTTCACATGTATATCTATATATGCATGCTTCTACTTTTGTATCTCCTTCTATGTACGTTTAATGTGATATGGCTGGGAGAACCCGAAGTTACTCCCCACTGACTGTGGCGTTCATGTTTTTCATGGATGAACAGGTTGCTTGATTGGTTGGCTTTTTCCTTGTGGTATTTTAGGTTCGGGTGTGAGCTAGCGGGCGTTGTCCCTGGATGAAACACCTCTAGACGTTGATTAGCTAGTTGCTAATAACTTTGTTGTTGGTTAACATTTTGAGAGACTACGTCTCTTTGTTGTATTTCCTACTTTAGTTTGTAATATTTGACACTCCTCGTATACTTCTACTTGCATGTATAAAAGTTTTTAAAATACCGTATTTTCGCTAATTACTTCACATGCTTGTATGTTTTTATTTTCCGCATTCGCGAGGGTTGTCACAGTTGGTATCAGAGCTTTTATCGCTTCCGACGCACACACGTGAACCCTAAACTTAAACTACTTGACCTTGAAATAATAAGCGAGAGATGGGTAGACTTAAGGACCTAATTTGGTAGTCTTTGGTGTACTTGATGTTTGTTAGGTTCTATTTTGTTTGTTGATTTTGTTGAGTGATGTTGTGTTTGTTTATATCTACCATCTTGAGGTGGATCATGTGTTACCTAGAAGATGTATCCTCTACCGAAGAGTGAAGAATGACAAGCCTAATTGAAGTGTATTTCTTCCTCATCGATGATTTCTCTCGTCCTTAATGTATCATGCTCTCTTCCTTCTATCTAAGTGCTTCTTCATCATCTAATTTCTTTTCCCCTTGGAAATTATTCTTGTTACCTTCCTCCTCCTTATTAATTTGTACCCTCATTCTTTATATGACCTTTTGTGGACACCATACCCTTTTGTTTGTGGCATATTGTACTTGGTCGGAAGAATTTTGGACTTTGTAGAGTTTTAGTGTTGATTTGAATGAATTGGGGATTTGAGAAAAAATTGTGTAGACCTAAGTTCACCCCTAGTGGTGAGAGTTGGGATCCTTGAGGAAAGTGTGGTAAGATAAGTTTGATGATTTTAATGCTTGATGCTTGCCATGACTAATGTGTGGATAGTTCATGATATTTGATGGTGTAAGGTTGAATGAGTTGGCTAAGACTTCTTAACCCATTAGCGATTTAATCTTTTGAATTTAGGAGTTTGAATGATGCCTTGAGTGGTAAAATGCTTTTGAGACTAAGTGACTTTTTGTGGATTCTAGTGTATGTGTTAGAGTATACGCTTGGTGGAAAAGTGCTTGGCTATAGTTCTTGGATTTAAAATATGATCTTATATCCTGGTATCGGAGACTTGGTTGAGGTTGTAAGTCGTCGTGATAGATTAAACCGTGTTACTTAAGGATTTTGGAAATGAGTGGAATCTGATTAGATTGGATATGTCGGTGATGCCTTATGATGTTGATAATGACGTTTTGTTCGGTGTTCTACCTTGTGGGCCGTAGGAGTTGAAAAGAGATTAGTATGAAGAATTCCTTGTTAGTTCTTCGGTTTTGAAACCTTTGAGAGTGTGTCAAATTTTGGAATTTAGAGAATGTTACTATACTTGAGTTGCAATTCCGCAATTGGGATTCCGTGCTATATGAAAGGGTGGATGAATTGGGTTGTAATCGATTGTTAAATCTAGGTGTACCTTACTTTGATAATTTGTGGTACGATGGTCCCTTGTAAGAGACCTTTGTTTAGGATGAGTTGCTTTACTATCACCCTAAGCCTGAAAGGAGAAATTTTGTGGATTAAACCTTAAACCTTTACTCGTGCCATCATTCCTTTTCATTTCCATTCTTGAATGTTTTTGTCAAGATTGATCTTTAAGAAATCGCATGCTCGTACCTTCTTTCTTACTCGGATATATTCATACCTCTACTATCTGCTTTATCTCTTTCTTGACCTCGTTATTTTCAGCGCTCCTCTCTTGTAATCTCGTGCCTTATTTATTCTCGTGTTCTCCTTGAGATTCCTTATCGTTTCCTATCTCGTTGCTCCTGCATCTTTACTCTAATGGATTGGGTATTCCATTTGTAAGTCTCAGAGAATAAGTGTAATATATTTTGGAATTCTTAGGTTAGAATATGTGTTTTTGGATTGAGCAAATTTCAGATTGTATTTGATCATGGAAAATAGGACTTAAGCTGTAGGATGAATCCTAATAGTGATAATGTATCTTCTCCTAGTAGTTTTGGATTTGGAGCTTGGTACTCTACTGTTATTTTGAGAATTTAGTTAATCATGATAATAGTTCGTTGTTGTTGGGTACTATAACGGTTTCTTGGTATGTCATTTGGGAATTTGATGTCTCTAATTGGTATTGGTGGATTCTAAAAGAGACTTTGCTTTAGGGAAATTGAGCCGGTACCCAAAGTTTGAGGAGTATTGTCATAAATGAAAATTGATTCATTTTGAGTTTTTGGTGAACTAGATAATTTGAATGGTTGTCTGATTGCCAAGTGATTGGTCATGGGTGGTTTGGAATTAGTAATTTTCTTTTATCCTTAAGGAATCATAGTTGGAGATTGAGAAATATTAGTTGCAAGCTTTGGATAATGAGTACTCAGTTGTTATGGAATATAGAGTTAGAATGGTGAACCCATTTATCTTGAGGATTAGTAACCACCATAGTTTGCTAATGTGACTATTTATATTTGAGGCTTCGAGTGTAGTAATGATCGAATTAAGGATGTTATGGCGTATTAAAGAATCCTTATAACCGATAATGGATTGTGGATTTTCCTTTGTCGTGAGACTTTGGATGAGGCTAGTTGAATCTTAGATAATTATGTTTTGTTGTGTGGTTTGTGTTTTGACTCTCGAGGATGAGAAAGTTCATTGTAAATTTAGGATAATGAGTTTGAAGTAAATTGAATCATGGGATTTTCATGGTAAGTCTCCTTTACCATGTGGATTGTTAGTTGTGGAGTCTACCGTGCCGATGGACTTCAGTAGATACTAAATGGATCTGAATAATTAGGATATTGGCTTGAAATCTCGTGATTATGGAATATTTTTGTAAGAATTCTGATGATTGAAAATGATGAGTTGCAAATTGGGTAAATTGCATTCTCTTGAGGATTTGGTTTATTAGTAGAGTTAGTGATGTCGAATTCTTGTAGATCTTCGTGCTGATTTCATCGTGATCTTCCTATCCCTAAGAGTTCGATTTGTTTCGTTTTTGCGTGTTTTGTATATATTTTTGTTATCGTGATTTGTGAACTTTATGTTCGAGTCGCTCTATGTACGTGTAATGCCGTGTTATTTTGAGTTTATCTTTGAGAAAACCTCAAATTTCCATATTGTATTTCTAATTTAACTTTTCAAAGAAGTCTAAAGAAGGATTGTGTATCCTCTTTTTGGAGAAAATGGATTTCTTTTGCTTTTATATTTTGATTTTGCGTTTAGAGTCCTGCACTTACTAACGTTTGTTTGATTTTCGATTTTACTATTTCAACATTGCTTGGACTTGGATAACTAGAGTACTCGTTCGCGACGGGCACTCCTGCAATCTGTAAATAAAGTTTCGCACTTGTGAAAATATCCTTAAACCGTTTTCGAGAAGAACCTCGTTTCATAAATGTTTCCCTTGTAAAAGCTTTCTTGTTAATTTTTAAAACCGATTCTTGTCTTTGATACTTTTGTTTTCTACTCTCAAGTTTCGAGGACGAAACTTTTTAAAAGGTGGGGTGATTGTAACACCCGCAAATGTACCCTATTTTTATAGTAAAAATATTATACGGATACTTTTCAACGAAATTTAGTTTTAGTTTAGAATTAAATTTTCCGTGTCGAATTTAGAATTTCCGAGTTCGTATTTGGATTTTACGCGAGATTTCAAGTAACTCCCGTCTTAAGCCGTCTTTGACTTTTTCTTGACTTTTTCCCTTATACTCCCTCATACTACGTCCTAACCTAATTCATTCACACAAACACAACTCTTGCTTCTTCCTTAAGAAAACCATCAAAACCTTGCCTCCATTTTGATCCAAGCTAAGAATCGTCATATCTCGCTCATTTCTTGGTCATATTCACGTAAGTTCGTCTTATTCTTCCCCTCTCATCTTCCTCTATCCGTATTGGTAATAAAATTACCATCTTTCTCGCTTTTCAATTTATCCGTCTTTCTCAAAGGTGAATTATATTCATCTTTTATTATCTAATTGTAGGTGGAGACTAGGAAGACTTAGAAATCGTTTGAAGACGCGTAAAGGTAACGGTGAAGGGTTACTCGATATCATTTAAGTGTTTTCATGTGTTTTCTATGTTAGAAATCGTATTTAGAATATGGTTAGTAATCTTAGGAATTGTATTGTTGATGATGGTTGTTGTTAGTTGATAATTGATATGAGAATTGATGATTTGTGATGATATATGATATTTGTGTTACGCCTTTGCGAAATTGTGAAACTTGTGTGATCCGTGCCTACCCGAACAGGACGCTGGCAGCGTTCCCTGGACGCTGGCAGCGTCGTGGGGCGCTGGCAGCGTTACTCGCTGCCGACTGCAATTTTCCTGCACTGACCCCTTTTCGTAAAATGATCATATCTCCTTCGTTACTTGCTTGTTTTGGGCTTGTGAAATCCCGTTGGAACCGTAAGAGGATAAGCTATCACCTCCATTTAAAATTTCTGCATTTGCATGTCTAGAACTCTAGTTATGATCATTTGAAGAGGACCCTTGTTTTAGTTGGTTTCCAAACAACGTTGTTTTGGAGAGGTGATCTATGTTTTTATTCATTATGCTTCATAAACTTGTTCTAATGCTTATGTATCATGTATTGATTCATTTTTATGATAGTTAAGTTTATATAATTCCTTAATCATATGTTTTGTGACGGTTTTTGGTATGTTCCACTTTGTGTCGGTTTTTACAAATGATACGGTTTGAGCACTATTTTGTTATGTGCTTTGTACTCTCTTTCCCTTGGCTACCTCCACGTTTGTAAGGCTGGAATGTCGGAACGGGGAGGTATCCTACTGCTTAATTGCATGTGTTAGTGGGCATACGACGACGTTGTTGGGAGGCGACGCTATGCGTTTTGGAACTCGGACCCTGGCCGTTCAAATGTTGTGTACTTGCGAGGTGGTGTTATTTGCATGTAGCGTACCGCTGTTATGAGGCTTGTGCTCTTTTCTGCCTCTTTCGGGGAATTGCTCTACCGAATTTGGGGTACTCGGCGTCTATGATTGACCGAGTCTTGGATGCGAAATGTTATCGCATGTCGAATCGGAAAATGTGATTCCGAGAATCTGGCCAGGTTTAGACTAGGACCGTATTATTATCGTCGTTCTACCAGGAGGAAATTAGCCTACATATACGAAATGTAGCATCGTGTATGCGTTAGGGAAATGTTAATCCCTGGGATGCCTTTTAATATTACTTGCCATGTACCGGTGCTATGCGTTTCATTACCGTGAGAGTGTTTGTCTTTGTTGTTTGTCGTAATTTGGATGGATGATTACATGAATGATTATTATTCATGATCATTGCATGACTTGGCATGGTTTGTTTGTCGAGTCTCAATCTTATCAAACTTATACCGCTAACGGTGAGATGCAAGCCCTAGTGAGCGTATTCGGTTGCCTAAGAGTGTCTTCCCCGTGTCTATCTATAGCATGATGGTTACGGTTTTGTACTCCATGTATCGATATCTTTATGCATTGAATTGCCTATCTATCCTTATCGTATTTCACATGTATATCTATATATGCATGCTTCTACTTTTGTATTTCCTTCTATGTACGTTTAATGTGATATGGCTTGGAGAACCCGGAGTTACTCCCCACTGACTGTGGCGTTCATGTTTTTCATGGATGAACAGGTTGCTTGATTGGTTGGCTTTTTCCTTGTGGTTTTTTGGGTTCGGGTGTGAGCTAGCGGGCGTTGTCCCTGGATGAAACACCTCTAGACGTTGATTAGCTAGTTGCTAATAACTTTGTTGTTGGTTAACATTTTGAGAGACTACGTCTCTTTGTTGTATTTCCTACTTTAGTTTGTAATATTTGACACTCCTCGTATACTTCTACTTGCATGTATAAAAGTTTTTAAAATACCGTATTTCCGCTAATTACTTCACATGCTTGTATGTTTTTATTTTCCGCATTCGCGAGGGTTGTCACATACTTCTACTCTTATTTACGTCATTAGGGAGGACGACTGAGCATTCTATTATCACCGATAATCAGCAGACACTTAGCATTAAACATTAGTTTCTGAACCTTTTAATCTTTAGTTTACTTTCGGGTTTATCGACGTGGATTTATTCTTTACGCCGGATTGCTAAGATTGTAAACCTCTTTCTCCTCTTTATTCTTAACCTTTGTTTTAGTCTTAATCATTGTTTACTCTTCTTAATTACTGCGTTGTTATTGTTCATGCTTGTTAATTACGATTTTATTATGTATATCGTGATATGTTCAATCGTCTTTATTAGCATCGTTAATAGCATGAGTAGCTAATTCTCTTGTATGTTGGGATGAGGGAAACTATAGTAGAGGCATGTTAGGATAGATTATTTTAGTTAGTCTTGAATATGAGTATCAGTCTAAGCAATTTAATTGAGGTTAGTCGAATGAGTGCACGCAGGAGACTAGCTAGGTAGTTAACCCCGACCTGGATCGAGAGATTGGAAGGGAAAGGCTTGCTTAGAATTGATAGGTGACTCTTAAGAGGGAGAAAGTTAATTAGGAAAATCCCTAGGGTGGTTTGAGACCGAGAGGAGAAAACCATTGCCCTTCTCATTGATAGATTGACTGACTTAGTTGACCCGTAAATGCCGATATTGCAGTGGACCGAATCCTAGCATATTCTCTTTTATCTGATTTACTTCGTATTAATTTCTATCTTAATTTCTCTTCCTTTAATCAATAATTATCATATGTAAGTGTAGTATCAATACAGTAACAATGTTACTAATTTGCCTTTACCTGTTGCTTTTTCATCCGCCTCGCCAGTAGAATTTTCACCACCCTCACTTGTTTCTTCTTCATCACCATCAGCACTTCCATCTTCATCACCATCTTCATCAGCACCAGCACTCCCATCTTCATCAGCACCAGCACTGTCATCTTCATGATACGCAAGATTTATGTCGTTCTAAGTCCGCTATCAAACAATATTTATAAGTCCAAACTAAAACTAACTAGGGCAGCTAGTGATAAGTCCAGGTCGATCACAGGGAGGCGGTCGATCTAATCAAATCTAGGGTCAAGTTCAGTTCTGCCAAGTAACAGGTTTTAATAGTTTGAGAGGTTGAGAAAGAGGGATAACAAACAAAAGCAATAATCAAAATGCAATATAAAGGCTACGAAAATCAGATGAAACAAAGACTAGGGCAGAACGGGTTCACTATGTATCAACGGGATAGGTCGAGCCAAGGTCTAAACAGTCTAAAGGGTGAGAAAGTTGCTTGTTCGGCCTCCTAACCACCCCTAGCGACTCTGATAACTGGTTCGGTCTCACAGAAATCACTATCCTATATGTCTACCGATCGGTATAAGGCTATGCCGATTGGTGTCAGGTCTATTTTCCCAATCACTTGGTCAGTCTCAGGGGAAATACACTAAACAAATGATAACCTAGCGTCCTAGGTCAGTCAAACGACAATTAAATCAAACATAGGTTCAGATGCATAAACGGTTTAATTGGAACCCCCAAATCCCGGATCCACAATAGTTCACCCTAGCCCTAGCATGCAGATTAGCTACTCATGGTGATAGATCTAAGCATATGAACTACTGTATTAGCATAAGACATCATAGCAAAGCGATGTGGAAACAATAAACGAACGAAATAACTAATTGCGAAAATGACAGAAAACAAAATAAAACTGAATCAGAACCTGAATTAGGGCAAAAACAAGGAAAACGCCGATCGGCCTCAAGCTATGCCGATCGGTATAGTGTTGTAAATGAACGAAAACTTAAAACTAATCGACTAAAATGTAAAACAATAATCTAAAATGGTGTTTTAGAGCGGAAACTCGATCCGTGACAAGGGATCTTGCGTCTAGGGAGAGATACCTCTTGAGATCTGCTGCCTCTCCCACTTATAACCCTCCTTTAGGTCTAGGGTTAGGTTTTCTCTGATTTGGGCCCGATCTCGCGTCCTAGTGGCTTGGGCTTCGATAAGCTCGAGTCCCTTCCCCAACAAAGCGTGCCCATGGATTAGAGAGGTAGTTGGACCATCCCTCTAGGCTCCCACCGATAGGTGGGCTTGTATGAAGTATCCACAAGGCTTAGGAAGAAGTGGAAAGGGCCCCCAAGATGTCTCTGCCGATCGGTGGTAGGCCAATTGGCCCTTGGTCGATCGGTTGGTGGCATTGCCGATCGATGGCACTGTGAAATTCCTGCACCGCGCACTGAACTTAAAACGTCCGCCATTTCTTCGTTACTTGGCGGATTTTGGGGTTCTGGGTCTCATTTCGAAGCTAAGAAAGAGATCTATCATATCCATTTTGAATCGCCTCAATCACATATCTAGAACTCAATCTATTTCCCTTCAAACTATCCAAAATGCATCCAAAAGCACCCCGAGAAGTCCTAAACCTGCAATTGAGGAACAAAACATACCAAAGTAGCATAGGCGAGGGATATGACATGAAATCGGCTCAAATGAGCTATAAGTAAGACTGAAATGGGGGCGAATAAGTGTGTAAATGTGCATATAAAATATGCACATCAAACTCCCCCAAACCAAACCTTTACTTGTCCTCAAGTAAACATAAACCAAAGCACACTTAATGACCACGGTAAGAGATAACGACTCTGGACACTCCTGCTTTCTGTTCATCCAAACTATGGCTTTCACAAATAGATAAGAACAAGTGCACAAGAGTCGACCTTCAAAACAGGTCTTATACATGCCTAAATTTCAATGTTCTTCATGAATAACGCAAGACCTTGCAAACGAGCTCAAAAGTAGAGACTCAACAAGCACACTCAATAACATGATCCAAGTTCGTAAATAATACTCGTAGTACTAAAAGTTCTCAAGGTATGCTGGGCACAAGGTTGTAATGGGGCTATGTTCAATAGGTGAAAGATGGGTGCGTGCTAACGCGTATGGGAGTGTGGGGCTCAAAAAACTGGTGGTTGCGCTACCACTAATGAAAAGACCCAGACGACCATAACATTAACCAATACCGATCATAGGCAAAAATTCGAATCTCTTGACATTATCATAACTTCAGTATTTGCACTTCACACAATAGGAATTCACATTCATGTATTGATAGCACCATTTTGGAACTGCTACCTTCACAATAGATCTCAGTATTTCACTTTATTGTTTGGAAACTCAACTTTCGATCACTATTCTTGCTGTATAACTTGCTGTGGAGCTGAATTATTCTCCATATATTCAAATAACACTGAAACAGGCCAAAAACAGGGCCTTGCCGATCGGCATACTACCTTCACCGATCGGTGTACTAGGCCACACCGATAGGTATCAGCTCAAAAACTTCAAAAATCAGGCCCTTTTCTTCATTTGACACGTTTTCGTGACATAACTCTCCTATACGCAACCATTACAGTCTGGGTAGGATGTTTTTACGATGTAGTTCATAATTTGTAAGGTTGTAACCAAGGTAGTCAATATAGTCTTGTGAAACGTGGTCAATAAAGAGTGGATCCTACATCTAAAGGGACGAATCAAGGCAATTTGGCTTAGTGGAGTTCAAATTTAAGTGAATGCCCGGTCCGCGGACCTAGGGTGCATACCTTCGGAAACTACAACGAGTCAATATTCACACTTATGAATCAAGCACGAGCATACAGGTTAAGAATTACAGTACGTCATTGAGAAGCATTTCGATACAAAGTAGATTCACATCAAACAAGTCAATTTAGACATGTTAGACTCGTTAATCCAATCTAATCTCAATATGTCATATCATATAAGTTAGGCCACAGTTGAGATGAATTAAGCTAAGTGTATATATCTTCATCGTCGTTTTGCACATCTCAAACCAATACACACACATAAACAGTTCTAAAAATTTTATTTTCACGTATGAACATGCAACTGCTTATAGTACATATGAATGAAGCACATATGAAGCACACAACCAAAACCCTCCCCCAAACCAAACTCGTCATTGTCCTCAATTGACGAAAATCGGTGCAAAGGTGGTTAAAGGAGAATGGGGAATGCAGGTGAGAGTGAAAGTGGAGAGGGTAGACTTACAGAATGAGTGAGAGTTCCCCCAAACTGGTTCAAAGCAAGGCGGTGAATGGTGAACAGGTCCTCACCATCCCGAGCTATCATCAGCTAGACGGCTCCGTCATTACCTGTAGCATTACAAAACAGGAGGAAAAATGTCTCTCTCGCTCTCATCTCACAAATGTCTTAAAATGTCTCAAAACGAAAGCAAAAATTGTCTAACTATTACAACTGAAATAAGATTGTTCCAAAAACGAAAAGCAAATAACAACGGGTTGCCTCCCGGAAGCGCTGGTTTCAGTTAGGTCCCGCACGACCTTGTTTAGCTTCGGATCAAGTGTAGGGAATGTCATCAGCACAGGCCTCTCTTGGCCTCCAAACAGCACGAGCATCCACAGGAGGATGGTTGGGCCATAGTACACTCGGCAGACCGGCAAGGGGCGAATCTCCGTGCCCGGTTGATCTCGGATGGCCTCGCCAATCACGTGAGTCATAAATTCCTGCATCCAAAGGTTGAAAAGTCTCCAAGGTGTCTCCAAAGATGTGAGACGGAGATATAACATTAACAGAACAGGCAGAACTCATAGCATCAACACTAGCAGGAGACAGGGGAAGGTCAGAACTAACAATCTGGGGCAGGGGATGATCATGGAGCTCTGTGGGGGGTGGATGCCGATCGGCAAGGGTGTGAGGCCGATCGGTGGGTACTGCAGACTGACAGGTGAGGTCTCCAAACTGGTAGGTGGGGTCCTTTAATGGCCGGTTCTGGTCTCTAATGATCGAATTGGTCTTTACAACTAAGGGAGAGCGGGGTGTATCATAAGGTTTAAACACTAGAAGTTCACCCCCCACCTTAAAAGTCAAGGTCCTCTTAGCAACATCAATAATAGCACCTGTAGTGTGTAGAAAAGGTCTCCCTAAGATGATAGGGATGTCGGCATTTTCAGGTATGTCTAACACTACGAAATCGACCGGTATGTAAAACCCACCCATCTTAACCGGGACATCCTCAAGTAAACCCAAAGGTCGTGAAGTGGTCCTATCCGCCATTTGGATTGTCATATTCGAGCTCTTGAATTGGGTCAAGCCCATCTTCATAGCTAAGGATAAGGGTAGGACACTAACACTAGCTCCTAGGTCACATAAGGCATTATCTATATTAAGGGCGCCTATGGTACATGGGATGCTGAAACTACCGGGGTCACCTAGTTTAGGTGGAGAGTCACTTTGTCGAGGTGCACTACACCTTTCTGTAAAAGCGACGGTCTCAACCTTGGGGAGGGTCTTTTTCCGGGTTAAGATGTCTTTTAGGAATTTAGTATAAGAGGGTACTTGCAAAACTAAATCTAGAAATGGAATAGTGATGTCAAGTTTAGTAAGTACCTCTTTGAACTTACCGAATTGTTCCTCGTAGGGGGATTTCTTCTTAAGACGACCAGGGAAGGGAAGCTTAATCTTCATCCCAGCTTCTTCTGACTGCTTCCCCTTGCCCAAACCAGCTTCAACATCATTCTCAGCAGCTTTGAAAGGTTCAGACCGATCGGTATAGGGTATGGGTCGATCGGTGGGAGTGATATTCTGGCCATTTTCTTCGTTTTTCTGCTTCTCAGACCTCTCAGCATTCTTCTCAGAACTTACTGCTCTGTCCTCAGCCTCATAGGTGGTCCCACTCCTCAATGTTATGGCATTCACATGGTGGACATGATCGGTGGTTTTGCTAGGCTGAGAGGGGGAGGTGGCCTTGCTGCCTTTGAGCTTGTGAGGCAGCTAGTTGAGCAATCTGAATCTCCAAGTTCTTAATAGCCCCCGCCTTTTCTTGGTCCATTTTAGCCACTTGAGCAACGAGGTGCTCCTGGCTTTTCTGCATTCCCATCAGCATCATCCTCAAATCGTTCATATCTGTGAATGTAGGAGGCTTGAAGGGTTGAGGTCTGTTTTGTTGCTGGTAGGGCACTTGACCGATCGGTTGAGATGGTTGGCCGATCGGTGGATGCTGGTACTGAGGGTTTGGCATGTTGTACTGCTGGTTGAAGTTCTGCTGCTGATAGTTCTGATAAGCAACAACCTGTTCTACTACCCCTAGGTACCCAAAATTGTCCATAGTGTACTGTTGTTGGAGGGCACCGATCGCTGAGGGTATAGGGCTGATCGGTGGAGCTGTGTTTACCTTCAAACTGGCCAACTGTGCTTTCAGATCCTCGATTTGCGAGGTCATGCTCTGCTGGAAATAAGAATCATCCCCTATAGCACCAACAGTGGTACTTGACTGGCCATACCGGATACTATGGTTGGCCATAGTTTCAATGATGTTACGAGCCTCAGCAACCTCCACAGAAGAAAACATCCCATTAGCTGCTGAATCTAAGGTCCTCCTCGAGTCCGCTGTTAAGGCATTGTAGAATGTCATCGCCATGAACCCTTCTCCAAACGCATGATGTGGGCATTGCTTCTCCAGGGTTTTGAACCTCTCCCAAGCATCGTAGAGATTCTCATTGAGGCGCTGTCTAAACCCGGTGATTTGCATCCTTAGGTTGGCCGTCCTCTCCGGCGGGAAAAACTTCCTGTAGAAAGCAAGGACTAGGGTGGCCCATGTATTGCTAGTTACGACCGGCAAGGTTTCCAGCCAAAATGATGCTTTGTCCCTCAATGAATGAGCGAACATCATCCTCCGGAGTTGATCTTGTGTCACCCCTTCGTGGGTGATCAATTGGCAAAGGTCACAAAATCGGTTGATGTGGCGAGCTGGGTCTTCGGATGGTGCACCCCCAAATTGTTCTTTGTGGATGAGGTTGTAGAAGGATGGGTCAATTTTAAAGTTGGTTGCTGTGAGGTTAGGGCTGAGAGTCCCTGTGGGCACCTGTGCAGCAGTAGGCATCCCTTCATCACTAAGTTTAGGCATTGTGGTTCTTGGTGATGTTGGTGGGGTTGATGTAGGTGATATTGTAGGTGATGGTGAAGATGTTGACAATTGCTCACTAATACTCTCTGCAAGTCTTTGATTCTTGCGCAGGGTCCTTTCTGGTTCAGGATCGAATGTAAGTAGGATCCCAGAACGTCTCCTGTGCATAAAAACTTAGAGAAAACAGTCAGAAAGCAAGAGCACCGATCGGCGGTAGGTCTGACCGATCGGTGTAGAGATAAAACTAAACATAAAGACCCTAAAAATCAATTTGAAACTATTGCCTCCCCGGCAACGGCGCCATTTTTGATGCGCGATATTTATGTCGTTCTAAGTCCGCTATCAAACAATATTTATAAGTCCAAACTAAAACTAACTAGGGCAGCTAGTGATAAGTCCGGGTCGATCACAGGGAGGCGGTCGATCTAATCAAATCTAGGGTCAAGTTCAGTTCTGCCAAGTAACAGGTTTTAATAGTTTGAGAGGTTGAGAAAGAGGGATAACAAACAAAAGCAATAATCGAAATGCAATATAAAGGGTACGAAAATCAGATGAAGGAAAAACTAGGGCAGAACGGGTTCACTATGGTGTCAAAGGGATAGGTCGAGCCAAGGTCTAAACAGTCTAAAGGGTGAGAAAGTTGCTTGTTCGGCCTCCTAACCACCCCTAGCGACTCTGATAACTGGTTCGGTCTCACAGAAATCACTATCCTATATGTCTACCGATCGGTATAAGGCTATGCCGATTGGTGTCAGGTCTATTTTCCCAATCACTTGGTCAGTCTCAGGGGAAATACACTAAACAAATGATAACCTAGCGTCCTAGGTCAGTCAAACGACAATTAAATCAAACATAGGTTCAGATGCATAAACGGTTTAATTGGAACCCCCAAATCCCGGATCCACAATAGTTCACCCTAGCCCTAGCATGCAGATTAGCTACTCATGGTGATAGATCTAAGCATATGAACTACTGTATTAGCATAAGACATCATAGCAAAGCGATGTGGAAACAATAAACGAACGAAATAACTAAATGCGAAACAAAGAAACCTGAAATAGGTCTGAATACAAGGCTATGTCAATCGGCAGAAGAGTATCCCGATTGGCGGAAGTACAAAAACGAACGAAAACTTAAAACTAATCGACTAAAAATGTAAACAATAATCTAAAATGGAGTTTTTGAGCGGAAACTCGATCCGTGACAAGGGATCTTGCGTCTAGGGAGAGATGTCTCTTGAGATCCGCTGCCTCTCCCACTTATAACCCTCCTTTAGGTCTAGGGTTAGGTTTTCTCTGATTTGGGCCCGATCTCGCGTCCTAGTGGCTTGGGCTTCGATAAGCTCGAGTCCCTTCCCCAACAAAGCGTGCCCCGTGGATTAGAGAGGTAGTTGGACCATCCCTCTAGGCTCCCACCGATTGGTGGATGGGTCTTGATGATAGGTGTGGGCTTGAATTGTCCTGTATAGGTCTTCATTTGATAGTTCAAGGTAGATGTGGGCTCCCAACGATAGGTGGGCTTGTATGAAGTGTCCACAAGGCTTAGGAAGAAGTGGAAAGGGCCCCCAGGATGTCTCTGCCGATAGGTCGTAGGCATTGTCGATCGGTGGTAGGCCATTTGGCCCTTGGTCGATCGGTGGAAGTCATTGCCGATCGGAGGCACTGTTAAATTCCTGCACCGCGCACTGAACTTAAAACGTCCGCCATTTCTTCGTTACTTGGCGGATTTTGGCGTTCTTGGTCTCATTACGAAGCTAAGAAAGAGATCTATCTTATCCATTTAAATCGCCTCAATCACATATCTAGAACTCAATCTATTTCCCTTCAAACTATCCAAAATGCATCCAAAAGCACCCCGAGAAGTCCTAAACCTGCAATTGAGGAACAAAACATACCAAAGTAGCATAGGCGAGGGATATGACATGAAATCGGCTCAAATGAGCAATAAGTAAGACTCAAATGGGGGAGAATAAGTGTGTAAATGTGCATATAAAATATGCACATCAGCTGGCCGCTCTCGCCATCAATTCCGCTTGGGCATTCGCTATCTCCCCACTCCTCGCTCTCTTTCTTGCCGCTGACATGGTTGATAATGCTAAGGGTTTAGACTAAGGTGGGTAGTGAAGGTGAGAAAGGACTTTGGTGATTTTTGGAGGATTTAGTGTGTGAAAATTTTAGAGGGAGAAGTTAAAATTTGAGAAAATGAATTAGAGTAGAAGGAAAAGTAGGGGTAAAGGGAGTAAATAGGCGGGTCAGGGGGGTCCCCGCCAGTCTGGACAACCGGCTGCCGGGTACCCGGCTCACACTTGATGGCTTTGAAATTTTTTTTGCGTTTTTTATTTTTCACATCAGATGCTTTCAGCCGGTCCGGCCGACCGGCTGCCGGTATACCGGCTGCGACTTCCTTCCTCGCTTTTTTTTAAACTTTTCTTCATCACTGCTGATTTCAGCCGGTAAACCGGCTGCCGACCGACCAGATGGAGCTTCTCTCCTCTTCAAAAATTCCAAATTTTCCTTGATATGTGAGTCCCAGCTGGCGGACCGGCTGCCGGCCTACCGTCTGGAACTTCTCTCCTCACCACTTTTTCAACTTTTCCTCCTTCATTTCTTTCTTCATTGGGGATCTGTGGTGTGCTCAGCTGGCCGGCCGGCTGCCGGTGGCCTGGACCGGCTGAGACCCTCTACCCCTTTCCTTCTCTTCTCTCCTTCATTTAGTTTTCTCTTCCCTTGTGTCTTTGTTTTTTGACGGTTTCTTGCTTCTCATCCCGTCTCATTCTTCTTTTGCATATTTCCTATAAAATGAGACGGGAATTCATGATATGAAAGCCAAGCGTTATAATAACCAAAATGCAATAAAATCGACGCTAAAACACATGAAATAGGGTCGAAATAGAAGAGAATGAAGAGGGGTATAAATATATTATATATCATTCTATCACTTCTTGGTCTCGCTTCTTGGACTTGATGAATTTGCCCCTTTCCCATTTCTAGCCCCAAGTTGTCAAACTTCTTTTATAACTCATCTAGCTTGTGTTTTATCTCTATCTCTAGTCTACTAGGTGCTTCACCTCTACCTTCACTTTCCCTTGAACCATAGCTACTCACCATCTCGGAAATTTTTTTGAATCATTTCCGTGATCTCGATATTGTTCATCTTGTCAAAAAAACCGCTTGATGCCGCCACTATCATGTCTTTGAAAGAATGTTTGGGTGGTCATCCACTTGGGGATACCATGGTGTGGGCAAGATGTGAGTAGATCTCTAAATCGGTTCCAAACTTCACTAAATGTCTGAAAATATTTCTACTTGAAGGTTTGAATTTCATGGCTTATCCTCGCGGTCTTTGAAGAAGGGTAGAATTTATTGATGAAAGCCTTTGAAAGGCTAGCCCATGTGGTGAAAGTACCCGGCTCATGAGAATTTAACCATTTCTAAGCATTGTCTTTCAAGGAATAGGGAAATAGCATAAGAAGAATTTGATCTTCGGTGATTCCATTTCGTTTGATTGTTCCCACCTTTTTCTTAAAGCCTACCAAATGCTCATTGGCATCCTCATTCTTCAACCCATGGAAAATGTCTCGTTGAATGAATGAGATGACATGATGTCGAAGTTCAAAAGTGTTAGGAGCAATAGCCCCGTGATTAATGGCCGAACAAGACCGGTTGGGGTCCGGCCTATTGTAATAGCCCATGGGTTGGTCCGCCATTTCTTGTTTAAAAGGATTGTTTATTGGAAAAATTGGGGAATTAGGTGAATTTGGAGAATTTGGTATTAAAGGTGAATGGGTGTTGTTTGTTTCTTGTGGGGAAGAGGGTGAGTTTATAGGTGATGTAATTAGGGGGTTATATGTAGGTATGATGAGGGGTGATAAGGTCCAAGTGGAGGGTTGGGAAATAGATGAATCTATTGTGGACGGTTGAATATTTGTGGAAGTAACAATGGGAGATCTTCTTAAAGAAGCAAGTGCTTGTCTTTTTCTTGCCCCAAAAGTCTTCTCAATCTCTCGATCAAGCGGGAAAAGAGGTCCGATAAAACACCTTCTCATGCACTCAAAAAAAAATCAAATAGTCCTAATGCAAATAGATTCATCCATTTCCCAACCCTTCACTTGGACCTTATCCAATTAAACTAAGCCTAAAATCATTTAAACTATCTTATCCAATATTACCGTCCCCGGCAACGGCGCCAAAAACTTGGTGTATATTAAAATTAACCTCGCAAGTGTACGAAGAGATCGTCGGTATTGCAAGGGTCGTATCCAAGGGACGGTAATTATGGTTCTAATGCGGTTTAATTGAATTCTAGTTTAGTTCTAGCTAATAGCAAGTTGATGACGATTAAAACTAGCTAAGACTAACAAGGAGGCAAAGATAAGATAAAGAACAAAGATTAAAAGAGACTAAGGTGAATGGGTTCATTAATGGAAGTATAGGTCAATTATGGTGGGGGTTAATACTAATCTAATAGTGAGTCTAATCATATCTCCACCTCTCGGTGCATAACGGTGAATAGGCAAGCCTCCACCTCTCGGTGTGAAACGGACCCTAGCCTAATGTTTGAATGGGTTCTCGCCCTAATCTCCCGCTAAACATTCAAAACACAAAAATACAATACAAGTCTAAGCTCTCACTCAAACTAGTAATTAAACATGGAAATGACTCAAGTTACTGATCTAGGCATTTCATCAAACACTTGTGTGCACAAAACAAGTAGACTACCCAAAGACTTAATCTTTATGCCCAATTACCATAATCAACCCATAAACCTACACTAAATCCCTCATGTACCCTAGCAATACACTACTCACACATACTACTAATACTAGGTACTAAAGATGAAGAATTTAACATGATAAAAACAAAGGAAAACATATTCAAGATGATGACTAGTAGAATGAGTAACAAAATGCAATTAAATAACTAATAGAAGTAATTAGGAGAAGAATTGTACTAAACTTTAATAAAATTTGCAACCTTTGATGAATAAATAGAAGGAAAGTCTTGCATAATCTCAAATTATAACCCAAATCTTTAACAATAGCTACGGGAAAGACTAAATTTAAAAATAACTAAGTAGGAAAGTAGTGTAATTAGTTCTAATTATCAAAGGATTAGAGTAATGATTAGGAATATCGAAAGCTCAATCTAGGGTTTTTATATCTAGGGTTTTGTGTCCAGAATACGGTCACAAAGGGGTAATTATAGTATCTCTTCAATTAGATCTTAAAATGAAATAAGGAAGAAAGCAAGTGTAGAATCTGGAGTCTTTTGGTGGCTGTCGGTGGGCCTGCTGCCGGTAGGCCTACCGACAGCGAGACAAATCTCAATTGCCCAAAAACATTTCAATTTGAACTAGCCATAAGTCCATGCCGATAGACCACCCGCCGATTGGCCTACTGGCAGGGAACGATATGTGTTTTTCACTTGTTTTTCTTCCTTTGTACTCATGGCCATGTCTCCTTGCCGGCATACCTGCTACTGGCCGACAAGCAGAGGATGACCTCCTTTCTTTCTCATTTTGTTCTTCTTCATTTATTTAAATGCTTGGTGACGGTTCTTCCTTCTCATCCTGTCTCGTCCTCGTCTCGGCATATTTCCTATAAAATGAGATGCAAGTATATAATATGAGGGTAAGCGGAATAAGGAACAAAATATGATAAAACCGACTCTATAAAAGCATTAAATAAGGTCAAAATATAAGAGAACAAAGAGGGAAATAGTCTAAATTAATCTTATATCAACTATCACTATCACGACCCCTACTAAAAGAAGGAGCTCGGAAACCACCAACTGGCTCGTCAGGACGAATAGGTGTAAAGAATGCCCGTCTAAGACAACCATAAGCATGACTAAAATGATCCGTCCACGTCTCCCTCGTCACTCCCTAGTTGTGGAATACGCCGCTATTATCACCTGGACCCCTCAAGTAACTAGGAGGTGTCAAAGAAGGTGGGGGTGGAACCGTCCCCAAAGAAGCTCTCTCCATGTCCTCCACAACCGCCTCATAACCAAATCATTATTAATCCCCTGATAGATCCTCACCTCCCTCTCAATAATGGGATCAAAAGTGTAAGAGGGGTGTAGGAAAGGGGAACCTGTGAAACCTAAAGGCTGAGGCTAGGGTGAGACACTGGTAGTAGAATGTACAGGTGGAGCACGGGAACAGCGCCAAATTTGATAAGGGTAAAGTTGTGTCCCTAAATCAAAGTAATCCTAACTCAGTAGGGAGTTTGAATCCCTTGGAAATGGACGCAAAGGTAGGTTTCTCTTCTAAGGAAATGTAGGCATGGTTGTAGTGGCGGGAGAAATATGAGTATCCTCTTCTAAGGAAGGTTTTTCTGCAACAAATATGGCATATACAGAATCAAGCGTACTCAATTTTTCGGCTTGTTGAATTTCCTTCCAAAAGATTTGTCTAATACGGAGAGTCTTTTATGGTTCGGGATTGAATGTCATGAGCTCGGACCTGAAAGACCTGGGCATAAACAAATACTAAAAAAAAGGATAAGGGCGGTCTCAAGGAATTGGAGTTCCCTGAGACAAAAAGACAAACTAGTTTAAAAACAAACAGAAAATTGTTGCCTCCCCGACAACGGCGCCAAATTTGATAAGGGTAAAATTGTGTCCCTAAATCACAGTAATCCTAACTCAGTAATAACTAATAGTCACTGATAAGCAGGGTATCGAATCCACAGGAAGGCGATAGTAATCTAGTTTGCGAAAACTATGTTCGTCTTATAGTAACAAATTTTTGGGGTTTTGATATGTATTTCTAAACTAATTGCAAGTAATAACAATAAAAGGTGAAATCAATGATATTAAAAGTCCAGGGTCTCAGGTTCACTAGGATTATTATTCAGCGATAGGGGAATAATCAATTGATCATGCAATGAAGTTATCGAAGGTCACAGGATGCGATCGCTATAATTAAACGAGTTCTATTCAATTATCGTAGCCTATCTTAGTCTTAACTCGGTCAGTGTTAATCCTAATTCGCGATATTAGTTAGTTAATCCAGACCAGTAATTAAACAACTAGATTTAAAATGATAATCAAACGATAACCATGTTATTGCAATTGAATCAATTAATATACTCCTTCTAACAATCCTAGATCCCCTTTCACCCTAGATGATAATTTAGCTACTCATACGAATAATACTAAAAATAATTAAATTCATGTGAGAGATAATTAAAAGCATAAGTAATAATAATAAAAAAGTAATTGAAATTGCTAAAGATTAAAACTTGAATAACAATGTAGACTAATTCCCGATTACAATATTGAAAGATTGGAACATCTTGCGAAACTTGGAGCAATCCGATAACTCATAATAATAATAATACTAAGGTTTTCTAGGAGTTTCTAAGTAATTAAAAGTTTGAGAAATATTGAAAGACGAGCTTTCTATTTACAATACACAATTTACCGACTTGAAACAATTTTCGGAAAACACGGATTTCTACTAAATACTCGACCGCGTATTGGACACTCGATCGAGTATTGGACACTCGATCGAGTATTCTTGTTGCGACTCGATCGATTACACAAAAACTCGATCAAGTGTTCTTGTTTTGCCTTTGTTCCTTTTTAGCTCGACTCGATCGAGTATATGAAAACTTGATTGAGTGACTCTGTGTTGCTCCTCTTCTCGTTTCTTTCCATCTTCATAGTTCTCGATCTATGTGCCTATCAATTCTGCGGTGTTCCTTATAATCTAATTGTTTCGCAAATGCATTCAATCTGCATTAAGACACCAAAAGGCGGCAAAATCAACATATTAACAAATATGACATTTAATCATTCATTTAGGCACAACCGTCACTAAAGTGACTTAGGGGAGACAAAAACATGTATATAAATATGAATCATCAAACTCCCCCAAACATCCCTTTGCTTTCCCTCAAGCAAATTACTAGACACAATACAAAGACAACATACAAATGGTTAAATGAAAAATCTCTAAACTAATGTTTACGCACATACAAATCCCGAGTCATCCATATCTATAACAAAGTATTGTCAAAAGTGTAGCAACAAAACAAATTCATTGATATGGGTAAATAGAAAACTCAAATCAAATCACGAGATGTTACATGACACCTTACTTGACAAAAACAATTACCTTTCGACCTTGCAAGACAAATTAGTCGGATTCTCTGGGATTCACTCATGCACACATAAATATATATAAGGGTGAGTTTTTTAAAGATAGAAAGAAATAGAAGCACTCACTCAACTTATGAAACATGCATGAAATTTAATGTGATAATAATTATGCGCGAGGCTTTGCAGGTTAAGCAGAAACTGTATAGGTTTGGCATTACTCCGGATGCAGATTGTCTTCTTTGTGGGAAGTATTGGGAAAACTATGTTCATTTTTTTCAAGAGTGTGAGTACTTAGTACTACTATTTTAAGACATTAATAGGTCGTGTGGGATATCTTTGCCACAGAAGAGTGGCATGCAGTGGGTGGCTAGCAGGCAATGGTCTATTGTGAAGAAAGGGATTCATCTGTGTATTTTGTTTGCTGGCTTATCTCACATTTGTATTCAACGAAACTGTGTTCGAATTTAGCATACTTTGATTAGGCCTATGGTGGTTGCTGAAGATGTTACAAGAGTGGCTAAAATTAGGATTCATGCTAAAATTAGCCATATTAATGTAGATAGCGACTTATCTTGGCTCATGAGTACTAATTTGTATATGTAAACCTTCTAGTGTGTAGAGGGTTGACATAAAAATGAGATTGTAGCAAATTGTCTTAGCTTGTAATAGCATGTTGATCTTTAATGGAAAATCTTACATTTCACCAAAAAAAATAACAAAAAGATTTTTTGCGTACTCAATAAATTTTGGGTTGATACCTTAGTTTCAAGAATGGCTCAAATTTTTAATCATAGAATCACCCCACTTTATTTTAACTTTCCGATGTAGGGAAATTCTACAATTTATACATAGTACATTCACCATAGGTCCGCACCTACATTAATTTTCAATGTGCGACAAATAAGATATTAAGTGATACAACAGATTTTTCTATAAAATATTTATTTCTATAATAAATAAAAGATTCCCCACTTTATTTTTAATATCAAAAATATTAGTTATAATATTATCCTATATTAGTTTTTGTTGATGTAAATTTCACTATTGTGCAAATAATAATAGAAAATCTCTCCAAAAGAATCCTACTGTTATTAAAAGGCAAACATTTAGAGCATTCTCCTTCACCCACATCATCAATATACATATTGTTTTTTCACAATAGTGGGGACCACCTAAAAAAACGTGGAGAAGAAATGAAGTGGTTGGTTCCAAATTTGCACTTCATTCATTATTCATTTATTTTTTTCATTTTATACAACATAATTTTTGAAAAATTTTAAATAAAAAGTTTAGGCATAATTAATAGTAGAAATTTTCTAAACAATAAATATTTGTGAAATTAAAAGTTATTGCGGCCATATGAGATCATATTATATTATTTATCCATATATTAAATTAAATTATTTAGTCTGAACTCATTAAATTTATCATTTAATGGATTTTTCTTTCCCTTTTGTTATAAATAAATCGATTTAGTATTGATATTTTAATCATATTTGTTGTCATGCCACTTACATTGAAACAATTATAACACTAAAGTTAATTTGATATATTACTGTATTATTAAATACACAAAAAATTTGAAGACACGGTCTCTCACTAAATTACTATTGTACCTCTTTTATTTGATACATATTTTCATAACATCGTATTTATTTTAATATATATTAACTATTTTTATCAATATCTCATTTTATAAAATATGTAACTATTTTCTTACCTTTTGTATCATTTTCCCATCAATTTGTAATTGATCTCTCAATAAATATAAGCATAAGCCTACAACTTACAAGTAGAGGGCAAATGGAGCCCCCACTTGCCCTCTCACTTGCATATTGTGAAAGGGCATTATCTGTTTTCAGCTTGTGACGGGATGGGCACGTCTTCAGTTAGACAAGCTGCGATAAACAATACCAATCTTTATAAACATACCCGTGCAATTTGTACGGGGTTAAAACTAGTACTTAAAATAACTCAAGAGATTGTGTTGATAACTATGTTCCATGGATGACTCATATACAAACATAGGATCACCCTACCTCATGTCCTCATGCTAGTTTTTCAATGTTGGATAATATCCTATTTATGTGTAGTAAATTCACCACACATAAATTATTTTTTCAATGTGGGTCAAATAACATACTAAGTAGTACATTATCTTTTTTGTTGAAAATAATTATTTATTGAATGTTAATAAACTATTATACTGATATTAAAATGATAATAGATATTTTAAAAGTCATTTATTTAATTTTCACATATTTATACTTTAGTTATATAATATTATAAACAATGTGGTAGTAAAAATATAAAATTTATACTCTAATGAAATCATTTTTCACTATGAATCAAAATATCTAAGTTTCGAAATGTTTTTCCAGTATATTTTTTATTAGATTGATAATCAAGGAATGAAGTCATAGTATATAAAAAAGGGTATTCGTTCAAATTTGTAAGTGAATGAACAAAATTCTTGTTGAATAGCCAAAAAGGGTATCCATTATATATGTTTAATCGGGTTTTCGAGGTTCGTTGAATCATGGACAACTGAACACTTATACTATCTACTGCCGCCTTTCTTGTAGATTTGACACCTAATTAACCTCTACTATATTGGTATAGAAAATAAGACCTAATTATTTATCGTTGGTAGTATATAGCTCATCATCGAAATACCAAAAAGGTTTAAAAAACTTGTTAATTTACTTACAAATTTGATCGAATACCCTTTTTTGATATTTCGTTTCGATTGAAGGCTCGTTTAGAATGGAAGTAACTATTACGGGAGTAATAGAACTTAAATAGACTGAAAAAAGGGGGAGAGTGATGGGGGTTGGAGTTAGAAATTCGGAATTATAGTGTAATACTCACTCCATTAAGGGAGTAAAAGTTCTCTACCTCCTCCTAAGTAATGCATTACCTTAATAATTCATCCCTCAACTTCTCTCTCCACCGTCCACAACCACCAATCTCCTCTCATTTTTCTTGTTTTAACTTCTATTAATCAAGTAATAATTACCTCCATTCAAAACGATCCCTAATATATTTTTAACTAGCTTTGTCCAATCCCTATTAATCATATGAAATATGAAATGATATTATAGTACACCGTTGTCAGACTATGAAACAAGAACATGAAAGCATTTTTAAAATAATGCTGAAAAAATAAGTATTTGTCGTTTTGGATCGAATTTAAAACTATTTATCAAAATGGTGTCCACGTAGACTCGGATTTTCAAAACCTGAAATATGGAACAAACACGCCATTGTGAATGATTTTAAAAATGATTTCCAAGAACATAGATCGTTTTCATTTTAATTAACTTGTAGAATAGGCAAGCTCATTTCATATAGACTTTGAATTCAAAGCCAAGAAAGTCAAACATTAAATATTTGTATAAATAACCGTGTTCAAACAAAGATTTAATTAGTTGACAGAGAATAGCATTAGATTATACCGTAAGTTGAGATAGAATATAATGAGTTTTTTTTTGTCCTCATCACATGTTAATTAAATGAGCCCAAACATATATTGAATCAGTCCACCGAACAAAAAATGAAACACTCATCCATTACGTAAGATTCAGTTGATAAATTAATAAGTCTTACTTTTAAAGGGGCCTAATTTTCGCAGTACACATTTTACTCATCTTAGTACACAGTTGACAATTATACCTCTCACATTTCTCATTTCATTTCTCTCTCTAACTTCTCTCTAACGTAATCTCTCCAAATTTACATACCCGTTCTCTTCATATCACCGTATTTCTTGCTACGATTGTTATTGTTGGGGAGGGGATTTGCCAACGGTGTAGGGTGGTAGCCATGTCTTACATTGGTCGCCGGCAGAGAGGGGTTATACCGTCCGACCAGGCCTTCGGCGGTGGATTTGCAGAGGTACGTCAAGGTGATGGGTCGGGGTTGTGCGTGGGGTTGAAGACTTGAAGTTCATTCAGTTCGTTGTGCCTTGGCTTTGTGTAGTACACAACGTAATTTTCAATATTAGGCAGGGGTAATTTTGCATAGTTATCAAATCATTATCGTTTCCATCATTTATTCCTAGTGTAGTTATTTAATAATAATAAAGGAAATCCAAAAATATCGATGGGCAGATGTTAAAGTTTCTCCAACTCTTTCGAAAAGATTCACAACGTCGGTTACGGTGGTTTACAATGACGCTTGCCATGAACCACCAGTCCACCATCAATAAACCACACCAACTACACTAATTAATCCTTAATTAATTTAGGCATAAACCCTAATTAAAGAAGGAACGAAATGATAAAAATAATCAATTTAATTATTAATGTAGGATTAACGTATTTAATACCCACACTTCACTCGAATAATCATTCATAATTGATGAATTTTAAGGAGGTTCAAGAAGGTTAAAGTTTCAAAATAGAGAGAAGATAGACATAATCAAGTTTGATGTATTTTAATGGAGGTTCAAGAAGGTTAAATTTAATTATTAATGAAAGTTTTGCGTAAAAAGTACTATAATGAGTAAAAATCGTACTGCGAAAATAAACTCCGCTTTTAAAACATGCCTTATCCATCTTAAACATAAAACGAGGAAAGTAGTATCATAGGATCGTAATTAAGAATAAATTTTGGCATATTCAAGGCAATTTGTCATATACTTATGTTATTTAGCTTGATCCACACGGGATGTATTGATTTAATTGGTTGTGCGTGGATAAAGGGAAAAGTTTGGAAAGAAAGGATTGGTAGCATCGCTCAGATAAATATCATCTTTTTCATTTACATTGGCGAGGCAGGGTGTGAACTTTGGAATTAACTCTACTAGGTAAAATTAGTTATATTGGAAACTATAATTGAAAATTAAACACTATTCAGGTAACTAAAATGTGCTTGACAAACGAGCTAAAAAGGTTACTGATTTTTGAGAAAACAAATAAAAAGACATCGTAAGTATTTAATATAACAAATTAAAGAGGTGCAAAATTAAGATAAAATTTGAACAGTTAGCTCACTTCTCATATGTTGTCAAGCCTCGGGTCAAGTTATTAATGATAACAAATCTTCGATGACTTTAAGTTCGGGTTCCAGCCTTTCCTTTGCTCGAAATTGTCTGAAGACCTTTAATATATCTTGTGGCACTAATATGGGTTTCTACTTGGGTATTCCTACTGATATGGGACTCTCAGGTCGCAGTAAAACTAAACGGAAAATTTTTGAGTTTATCATTGACAAGGTTAGGAAGCGGTTATCTTCTTCTTACATCGGCTGGTAGATTGGCTTTGATTTCTTCTGTCTTGTCCTCCCTCTATGTTTACTTTCTATCGGTATTTAAAATACCGGTAAGTGTGACTAAAAGATTAGATTCTATCTTGTCATATTTTTTGCGGGCGGGTCACAAGAAATCTTCTTCTATTAGTTGGTGTAGTAGGCTTTTCCTAAGTCAACCTAAAGGAAATGGTGGTCTGGGTATTAGACGTATGAAGGAGTTTAATCAAGCACTTCTAGCAAAGATTTGATGGAGACTCATCACCCACCCAAACTCTATTCTTAATAAGTCTATTGGTGCTAAATATGGGTTAAAATGGCAGGATGGTGATCTGCTTTTTAATGATGGCAAGTGTAGTTCTTCATGGGGATGGAAAGGTATTGTCTGGGGCCTTCAACTAATTAAATCTCGTATGGCTTGGAACATCTCTCCATCTTCTGATCTTCTTGTCTGGAATACTAAATGGGTTAATGGAACTGTGCCAAAACCTAAATGTTTAGAACTTCTTACTGGTTCTCCTAATTTGAGCAATTTGAAAATCAAAAATCTTATTTATAACAACAATTGCTGGAACCATGGGCTCGTGACTATGTTTTTTGATCAAAGTTGTGTGAAGGACATTCTTGCTATTCCGATTAGGTGCTCTGAAGGTAGCGACAACTTTTTCTGGCCGGCTTCGTCGACTGGGAATTACTCGGTCAAGATTGGCTATCAGATTGCACTACAAAATTTTTGGAATACCTCGGCTACCCTTAAGGACCGCTCAAGAGTTCCAATTGCTTATATGGGTGTTTTTCAAAAAATGCTATGGAACCTACCAGGCTTTAGAAGTTGGATCATTCTTATTTGGAAACTTCTCACTGAAACTTTGCCCACTGGAGAAGGCTTCCTAAAAAGGGGTTTTGATCGATCCTTTACTTGCTTGCTATGTTATTCCCAGCAAACGGAAACGCCTATCCACCTTTTCCGTGATTGTTCTTTTGCTAACAGACTTTGGGCCGGAAGCGTTATGGGGATTAGGGCTCAGTCAGGGGATAATTTGACCTTGCAGTCTTGGGTGTGCAATTGGCTTTCTGTTCTTTTGAAGGTTAATAATAAACAAGAGGCGTGTCTTTCCTTCTTGTGTACTATCTAGACTATTTGGGTAGTAAGGTGCACAAAGGTCTTTGATAATACCGAGTGTTCTCCAATTGGTGCTATCTTACTTTACGAAGAGTCGTTTAACCAGGCTCTTTCTGCTGAAGATAAGAAATCGGGGTCTTTTGATTTCCAAACTCGTTTGGAGGAAGACATGTCTAACCTTAGGAATGGAGTCTCCTACCCGTTGATTCAGAGTTCTCTGAGTTACTCTCGGCCTGATATTTATGTAGATGCTGCGTGGTCTAAGGTTCTTGCTGCTGGGTTTGGTGGGTGTATCATGTTTGGTAATAATGTTGTATCGGAATTCTGTATCAAAGGACGTGCTGAGAATGCTGAGCAAGCAGAAGCATTGGCAATTAGGGAGGCATTGAAGTGGGCGTTGTCTCATAACATCCTTCATATTAATGTTTTCTCTGATTGTCTGCAGGTTCTTGCTCAGGTCCTGAAGTTTTCCCAACTTAAGCATTGGACTAGGAATACGATTGATGACATCATTAATCTCGCGGCTAACTTTCATTGTCTTTCTTTTGCCTTCGTTCCTAGAATTTGTAACAAAGCCACTCATAGCCTAGCTAAGCGTGCTATTAAATTGTAAAACTCGTTAATCCGATTGTCAATAAAAAAAAAAAGTAGCAATTTGTTTTAGACAACTAATTTGATTAAATAATCTCATTGTCAAACACTTATACAAAAATAAGCTATATAAAACTTTGATCAAATAAACCACTTTATTCAAATAAGCTACCTAAAATTATTTCTTGTCTAACAGACCCTACAACTTAGAAGAGAGACTAGACTACACTAATGAATACAAGGGGAGAATACCCTTTACCCTCTCTATCCCAATTCCCAACCTACACCTTTTTTTTTTTTTACTGCGACTTGGAAAGTGTGAGATTAGAGGATGACAATAATGATGTATGCATGGTTGAATGACCTTTAATATACATGTTAGCGACAACTTTAAGGAGTTAGATTCTTGTGAATATCTGGATCCGGAGATCATGGAAAGGCAATTGGTCAAAATATATGATGCTCTTAAATTTAAGGTTAATATAGAGAAAATGGCGGAAGAAAGTGAGAAGTATGGGTCTTGTGGTGACTCTTAGAATGAGGATAGATTGAGCATTTGGGATGAATGGGATTATGAGTAAAGGGTTTTGAACACCCTTTGAGCCTCGATCAAATTCAAATATTAAACAGAGCAACATAATAAATAAGATGAATCGTTATATACCTTCTAGCGCAGCGGAATAATAATAATAAGTACGTAATAACTTGTAGAAATCCGAAACGCCAGATGAATAATAAGCACCCCGGATGTGATGCTTCTTTTGGTATCCACACAGGTACAATACCACGCCTTGTATGCTAGTACTAGAAGGGAAGAAAGACAACCTTGATAAAACTTCTTTTCTCTCTTTTGTTTCTCTCTTTATATGTTTTCTTATGAATAGGATGATTAAGTTTGTCACACAAACCTTTCTTATATAGATGAGAGAAACTTAGGTTAGTTTCCTAAAAACCTACCTAGAAGCGCAGTTGGGCCTAATCATTAGAGTCCTATTAGTATAATTATGAGTTGGACTTATAATTACACTAATACCTTACCTTTTGTGTGTGACCCAATAGGCCCACTTAAGATTAGCAGCCACGTAAACTATGTAAGTGCCAAACCGACATTGGCCTCTAGTAAGGCATATCGACTACAAAGACTCAAGTGGGTTAATTTGAATAGGACAGTGGACATAACTCCTTCAGTCTCTCACTTGTACATGTCCTCGTATAACCATAAGTAGTATTTTTCCTACAATTGTATCCAACTGAGAATGAGGTAGGAAAAGCTTCAACCTCATATATCCCAATCGTTTTTCTTGAATCTCCGATGAGTTGACTTGTAAAAGAGCAGATTAATGACAATCATCTCATCTAAACGCGGCCACGAATATCCACGAGTCACATTCTTCGAGAGGCCAAGAAACAATAAACTCCCTTCAAAAGGGAGGAGCAAATCCCCTCTTGTCTAACCACATCCTATGACACGCTCCATGCACAACAAATGATCAAACACGATCTCCTTTTACGACGGACATGAATGATATCAAAGTATACCCTTCACATGTACATAATAAACAAAGACTCAGGTCTAAAAACCAAAAATAAGCCAACAACTTACAAAGAACTTATTGACACTAAGCGAATCCTTAGTAAAATCCTTTTAGGTGGGTCTGTCTAATGTGTGTTCACCAACACACACCTATGCATGCGGCTTAGTATCTCTATACCTATGACTTATGGAACGTAGCCATCAACCAGCAGCATACATACTAGTCATTAATGAGTATGCAAATGTCACAACGTAATACTCTGACTGGAGACATAAACAACCACATCATCTAAATGGAGCTCCACAACCAAGTCACGCACTTAGTAATCCATTCATCAACGTATGACATCAACTAGCATACATACTAGTCATTAATGAGTATGCAAGTCATGCACTTAATGATCCATTAATCAACGTATATTAAATAAATGAGATATGTCATACATACATATATATATATATATATATATATCAATTATCGAAATTACTCCCACGAAGACAAACACTCTTAGTAGTATCGAGACCACTCGCCAATGCGTCTTATACAAATTGCAACAACATGACTCCTCATGTTTTAAATGCAAAAAAGATTTTGTACGGGATATAAAACTATTGCATAGGCTATAATCTTGCATATACACAATTTACCTCCTTAATGAGATACACCATTAATTAATGATCCATAAGCACTAAAAGCGCTTCACAATCAACAAATTCAAGTGTGTGCTTGATTCTCAAATCAAACTATTTCTGCTTGCGGAACAATCAATAAGACAATTACTTTAGTCATAGCATTGGTACAGACGTTGTTCTTGAAACCAGTCCAACTCACAACTTCATTCATGCAGACAAAATGTATTCAGATAAGGATCAGGAACAAACATTGTTTATATGAAAGTTATAATCGTTGTAAGATGTTTACAACAATAACTTATCACAACTCCTATTTCTGAAATGATTCTCAATGCTTCTCAAGCACACATAACCATTTGCTAGATGATTATCTAGTGACAATCACTAGAACTAGACCGGTATTTGTTCATCATACACGCACACAATAAACAGTTTTCTTGCTAATCTCACGGACTAAACAAAATTATTGTTACATAAGTGAAGTATGTCCAAACTATAACAAGCATTGCACCCATTAAGCTTCTTGTACACAATTTCATCTCTTTGTCTCAAAGGATATCAAACCGTTTGAGTTGCCTTGTTAGAACAAGGATTCCAACCCCAAGACACTTGTTTCAGTTTTTGATAAAATGCAAGTTTTCATTCTAATGAAATTGTGGTAATTATACATGGAGTGACGCACCCCAAAATATAACGACTCTCAGACCAAACCAAAACAAAAACAGACCTAGCCAGGCAGAACGACCCAAAACCTATTCGACCCATCTATTCATCGCCTTATGACACCCAAATCCTATCCCTCTGAACACAAGAAAAACAACAAAATCAGATGGTTTCCTTACAAACCCTAGGAAAGACGCTATCATTATCATCTACAAATCCTCTCAATCCATTCTCTATCTACTTCTACTTTCCTCTTTAGTAGGCTCAGGAACCATGTCTTTAGCACTTTGATGATGCTATCAGCCAGCTTTTATGGTCTAACCAGATGCTTCTCATGGTAGGTATGATTTCATTGTCGCCCGATGAAGTAGATGAGAGTGTTGATGATCACATTCACAAGGGATTTGTGAGTTTTCCTCCCTGTCATCTTCAGTCTCTATTCCAGGAGATGTCTTTGAGGTAAGGTTACTCCTATCCAAGTCTCGATACATGCAATCACCCTTCTACTGTATTTATAGTCAAAGAAGAGGTGTTCCAAGTTTTGTACTCCACTTCCACAAATGCAGTAGGTATATTTGTCTATGATGCCTATCTTGTGAACTTTTTCTTTCGTGTTCATAACATTATGATGATACATCCATGAGACTATACTGTGTTTAGGGATTGTGTTTGTTGAGTTTATGGATCCAATACGTAAGACGGGGAGGGGGTGAATTAAGTACCTTTTAAAAGTTTTAACACACAACTCGTAACTTATCTATTCTAAATCAGCACTCACGCAGATTAAACAGTTCAGCGAACTGCTTAAACAATGGATATTGTGCAGTACTGATTCGAACAGATTTGTGAATGAATCGAAATGCAAGAAAACAAAATAACGATTAAACAACAATAAGTACGCAACGATTTTTAAGTGGTTCGACCTACTCTCTAAAGGTCTACGTCCACTATCTCTCTTATTAATATCTTCCTTATAAATCAACCCGATTACAAAGAAGACCCCCACAATCAACCCGATTGTGCGACTCGAGTACAACCTCGTACCCCAATATATCTGTCACTCACAAATATGAAAACTACAACTTTTATTGTCTCCTTATATGGTTCACAAGTTTGAACAATGGAGAACAATATTTGCCTAGAGATGAAAATGAATAAGCACTTGAAAATAGTTCAATCTAGGCACAACCTTTTTTTAAAAGTGAAAATAATTTTTTTCAAAATAATTTTCTCAATTATATTCTGCATATGAATTTGAAGTGTATGCTCTCACAAGGTTAATTATTTCTGAAAAATCTCAAGCATATTTATTGAAGAGAATGTCAAGCTATGGACTCTCCAAAAATAAAAGAAAGATAAAATATTCAAAAGATATGACAATAATTTTTATCCTTATTTTATCTTAAACTCCTTTTAAAATAATAACTTATTCTACTAAGATATTCTTCTTGTTGTTCCAAGTATATCTTAGAAGAGATACTCAAGAATATCAATCAGAATAAGTCGTTCAAAATTGGTTAAATTAGAAAAGGATCTTTGCATGAAGATTCCGAAAACAATTCCATTGTGCCTTATGAACTTGCTCTGAATTGAACAGTCCCTGGTACTCTTTAATTCAGATGAATTAAGCAGAACTTAAACTTTTCACCTTTACATTTAGCTAAACATCAATGAAGGACATTATCGATGCTTCAAGGTTCTTCCATGTCAAATGTCGATCCTTGTAAGCCTGTTATAACTCATATCTCGCAAACACACATTAATCAAGGGGGCAAATAATATATTAAGGACTTGTCATCATCAACAAATGTGGTTTAACAAATTCTCCCTTTGATGATGGCAAGTCCCTAGTGACAAGTTCCCCCTCAAGACAAGACTAGTAAGACAATAATAATCATGACAATAGATAGAAATAGGAAACAGTCTAAGATTAGCATAGTTGAAATGAACCTTTAGTTTTCGAAACGCAAAGAGGAAAACTTCATAGTCAAAGGTCTAAAGATTAGTAGCTATTAGGTATGAGATCCACCACTATTTCCCCCTCTTGACATCATCAAAAAGAGAAAGAGAGTCAAAATAGTCAACGCACACCCATTGTCACAACGACAAGGAAATAGCTACCGACACACAGTCCGCATAGACCTCATAATAACTAGTTCAAAACAACCAACGAGAGCACCATATACAAACACATCCACAAAAAAAAAAGGCAATATATGTAACACCCGGAAATGTACCCTATTTTTCTAGTAAAAATATTTTACGGATACTTTTCAGCGAATTTTAGTTTTAATCGTAAATTTAATTTTTCGAGTCGAATTTACAATTTCCGAGTTCGTATTTGGAATTTCCGCGAGATTCCATGAGAATCCCGTCTTAAGGCGAGTTTGACTTTTCTTGACTTTTAAGTCGTCTTTGACTTTCCTTGACTTTTAAGTAGTCTTTGACTTTTCTTGACTTTTGAGCCGCCTTTGCTTTTCGTTGACTTTTCCGACTCACCCTTTACTTATACTCCCTCATACTCCTTAACCTAATTCATTCACACAACTCAATCTTCTTCTTCCTCACCTTAAACACCAAAAACCTTGCCTCCATTTTGATCCGTCTTAGATTCGTCCCTACTCCTTCGTTACTCGCTCAAATTCCCGTAAGTTCGTCTTATTCTTCCCCTCTTAGCTTCTTCTATCCGTATTGGTAATAAAATTACCGTCTTTCTCGCTTTTTAAATTATCCGTCTTTCTCAAGGTGAATGATATTCATCTTTTATTATCTAATTGTTTGTAGGTGGAGACTAGGAAGGTTTAGAATCGATTAAAGACGCGTAAAGGTAAAGGTGAAGAGTTACTCGATATCATTTACGTGTTTTACATGCTTATATGCTAGAAATCGTATTATATTATGATTAGTAAGTTTAGGAATTATGTTATGGATGATGATTGTTGTTATTTGATGATGGTTGATGATGAATATTGATTGTTGATAGTTGATAGAAGTGATTTATGAAAATTGGAAATGATAGAAATGGTGTTTGTTGTTCTCGGGTGGACTCGTGCAGTTTCACTGCATTGACCCCTTTTCGTAAAATGATCATATCTCCTTCGTTAATTGCTTGTTTTAGGCTTATGACCATTCGTTGGAACCGTAAGAGGATAAGCTATCACCTCGACTTAGAATTTCTGAATTTTCATATCTAAAACTCTAGTTATGACCGTTTAAAGTGGACCCTTGTTTTCGTTGGGTTCCAAACAACGTTGTTTTGGGGGGTGATCTATGTTTTTATTCGTTATGCTTCACAAACTTGTTCTAATGCTTATGTATCATGTATTGATTCATTTTTATCAAAGTTAAGTTTATATATTTCCCTATTCACATGTTTTGTGACGGTTTGTGGTATGTCCTACTTTGAGTCGGTTTTTACAAATGATACGGTTTGAGCACTATTTTGTCTTGTGCTTTGTACTCTCATTCCCTTGGCTACCTCCACGTTCGTAAGGCTGGAATGCCGGAACGGTGAGGTATCCTACTGCTTAATTGCATGTGTTAGTGGGCATACGACGACGCTGTTGGGAGGCGAACGCTATGCGTTGATCGACCCGGCCGTCAAATGTTGTGTACTTGCGAGGTGGTGTTATTTGCATGTAGCGTACCGTATGTTATGAGGCTTGAGCTCGTTTTCCGCCTCTTTCGTGAATTGATCTACCGAGAATGTGGGTACTCGGCGTTTTCTTTGTAAGACCGAGTCTTGGATGCGAAACGTGATCGCATGTCGAATCGGAAAATGTGATTCCGAGAATCTGGCCAGGTTTAGATTAGGAGCCGTTTAATTATCGTTCCTACCAGGAGGAAATTAGTCTACATATACGAAATGGATTGAATCGTGTATGCGTTCAGGGAATGCTTTTCTCCCGTGGATGCCTGTTAATCATACTTGCCATGTACACGGTGCTAGTGCGTTTCATCTACCGTGAGAGATGTCGTCTTTGTCGTCATCTTTGAATGCGTGATTTCATGATATTATTCATGGTCATTGCATGATTGGGCACCGTCGTCTTTGATTGCGTGATTTCATGATATTATTCATGGTGATTGCATGATTGGGCACCGTCAATGTATTGGTTCGTGAATGGATGATAATATGTTGGATTTATTGTGATCATCGCATGACTTGGCATGGTTTGTTTGTCGAGTCTCAATCTTATCAAACTTATACCGCTAACGGTGAGATGCAAGCCCTAGTGAGCGTATTCGGTTGCCTAAGAGTGTCTTCCCCGAGTGTTTGTATAACATGATGGATTTGAACTTGTACTTCATATGCTCTTATCATTATAGTTGCTTAAGGGTGTCTTCCCCGAGTCTATCAATAGCATGATGATTACGGTTTGTACTTCATATGCTCTTATCATTATCTATCGAATTGCCTATCTATCCTTATCGTATCTCACATGTATATCTATATGTATGCATGCTCTACTTTTGTATTTCCTTCTATGTACGTTTAATGTGATATGGCTGGGAGAACCCGGAGTTACTCCCCACTGACTGTGGCGTTCATGTTTTTCATGAATGAACAGGTTGCTTGCATGGTTAGCTTTTTGCTTATGCTATTTTGGGTTCGGGTGTGAGCTAGCGGGCGTTGTCCCTGGAAGATTAACCTCTAGTCGTTAATTAGCTAGTTTGCTAAACACTTTGTCTTTTGTTAACACTTTGAGAGACTACGTCTCTTGTGGTATTTTTATTTAGTTTGTAATATTTTGGCACTCCTCGTATTTTTCTTTCTTGCATGTAAAGGTTTTTAAAATACCGTATTTCCGACTAGACGGGGTAAT
This sequence comes from Heliosperma pusillum, assembly GCA_022085475.1. Classification (NCBI taxonomy): domain Eukaryota; kingdom Viridiplantae; phylum Streptophyta; class Magnoliopsida; order Caryophyllales; family Caryophyllaceae; genus Heliosperma; species Heliosperma pusillum. Next base: position 110,645 of record JAIUZE010066236.1, read on the forward strand.
TTTATCTTGACCAGCTATGTTAGATGGGGTAGTTTCGTCTAGACGGGGTAATTTCATCATGCTTGTATGTTTTATATTTTCGCATTCGCGAGGGTTGTCACAATATATGGGTTAGGCTGATTTAAAGGAATAGGTCGAGGAAGGGCATGTTATGAAGGGTAAGGGAGGGTTTATGTTAAGTTAGAATTGATTTGAGTATGAGTATAAAGATTACATGAGATATCTAAACTTCGTGAAAGAATTGTGTAGCAAAAGATCAAGATACATGCACATGGAGTTTTGAAGAACATGAAAAACGTACGAGATTTAAAATCAATGAGGAACTAAATCATCACATAGTGCTCATATTCCTCCTTCTTCTTCTTCTTGTTTTTTTTTTCGTTCTTTTTTTTTCGCCTTTTTTTCACTTTCTTTTTTTTTCATCACTTTTTTTTTTTCCTTTTTTTCATCATTTTTTTAGCACTCTCTCATTTCTCATAAGAACTTATATTGTAATGAGAATCTCCATAAAAGGTTATAGCAACATAAAAAATCCCCGATGAAAGTGCAAGATGAAAACATGTACAAATATCATTATCGTATTAAAGAATAAAAGAAACTCAAGTGCAATATACTCAAACCAAAATTAATTAGGTGAAGGTGTAAATTAGTTTTGGGCTGTAGGTGAAATGGGTAGGCAAATTGATTTGGTGCTTCCTATCTATTGTAGATAGGTTTGGTAAAACAAGGTTTGGGTTCTACGTTCTCAACTGAACAGTGCAGAGGATTGTCCAGTTTTGGTTTGGTAAGTTCTGGGTTGTTTTGGCTTATTTTAGGATTATTTGGATTTTGCCTTTATTTGAGAACAAAGTGGATATTCAAGTTAAGTACAAACACCGAATTGTCAAACCCGTTACTAGTCTATGAGAAGAGGACCAGACTAGGCAAGTTACAACCATGTTCCATAACTAATGGAGAATTACCAACTCAATGACACAACGACTCTTTTTCTAGTCAATCATAGAGGACAATTTAAGTGGATCATTAACTACGAGCTACAGTTTAATAGACCAAATTCCAATCAGATATTCTCAAATTGTTCCCTTGCTAAAGATTTAGTAAAAAGTCGGATAACTGATCTTCGATTTTACAAAATTTTGAGCACATGTTCCCTTTTTGTTCCATGTCAGAAAAAAAGTTTGTCATAGAATATTGACGGGATTTTATGAAATATTAATTGTACTCATGTTATCACAAAGAATAGGCACATAAATAATAATCATGCCGTAATCCCGTAATTTTTGTCTTACTCATTTGGTTCATATGACGGAACGATCTTTTGGTCGGGGTTCCAAGTGCCATACTTTGCTTCGTACACATTGATTTAGTTTGTGTTATTTAATCCCTCTGAACTGTCGGATGAATGATTGAACAGTGTTCTTGACTGTTCTATTCCCCCTGAACTTGAGATGACTTTAATCAGAACAGTTCAGTGAACTGTTTGACATGCTTCTGTTTTACTCATCAAGTCCTCGTAGGTTCTCTCTTATTCTTCTCATCTGCACACATGATAAGTGAATATTTGCATGATTTTAACCCCCAATTTTAGCTCGGTTTTGTATGTCATTTGTACTTTGTTAAGCCATTTTATGAGCTAATATCGTCTTCTAGGCGAATTCCTATGTTCTAACCTGTTTTGTACGGAAAGTGACGTTTCTACGCCCTTTTTCTATATTCCAGAGCATTTTCCTAGAACCCGACGATTTGAAGAAGCAAGCTTGTCCAAGACAAAGGCATTTCAAGAAGGTTCACTGATTCAAAAGAAAGAAGAAGCAAAGACGATTTCGCAGTTGTCAGAAGATCGATCAGTTAGGCGAATAATTCATCATTTTACATCAAACCCTATCAACAAACCCGACTCAAGAGGTCAAGGGGGATAATGAAAGTCAAGTCATATGCAAGGGGAGATGAAACGAAAGTCAAAGCTTCTAGAATACAACTTACCCGATCGGGTAAGTGGTGTACCCGATCGGGTATCTCTGCTACTCCGAGCTTTTGCTTCGACTTCCTCCTTTTTGTCCTATGTGATGAATGCATGACCCCTTCCCCATGAAGCCCTACTACTATAAAAGGATGCCTCAGCCACCACAAAAAAATGTACCTCTCCACACTTCACACTTCTCTTCTTACACTTCTCTTTTGATTAGCAACCCTAGATTAGGAGGAGAGAAACCTAGCCTCTCTTCTCTTGTCTAGATCATTTTCTTCTTCCTTTTTGTCCTTAGTTTCTTAGTTTATTTCTGTCTTTTCTACATAAAATCCTTAGCCTAGATCAATAAGAATTTCATCTTTGTAATCTACTTTGTGTGGTTCAAGCGTTGTAATTCGTGGATCGACTATTTTATGCAAGGTTTTTCTATTACGGTTGTTTGTAATTCATCATTATCGTTGTTGATCATCATCTAGGTATTCCTATTTTATCTTTTGTTTTAAGTTTTCATGTTTCTTATTTGATTGTTATTTACTTTACATGTTATTGTAGATTCAATTTCAATATCGTTGTATTCGTTTCACTTCATTAGATCGTCAATATAGCGTCGTTATTATCGCCATATAAAGAGTCTTAAAATATTATCAAAACCAAATAAACATGTCTATCCTAGTTTTCATTATTAACATCATCTTAGATTTAAACATCGCCATGAGTGAGTCGTCGTTTTTCTAGGGTGTAGGGTAGCCATGTAGGTTGATTAAAAGAAAATAATTGGACAAAAGAAATTGTGCCTTTAAAACATTGTGTCTATGCATGTTTGGACTATAACGATAGTTAATGATTCTTGATCAAAATCATTGACTAAAATGGAATTCTTTTCCAAGGTAGAAATACGTGAATTGAATAGACAAAGCATGACATGGTAGATTAAGACCTAGTAAATTGCCTAAAAGCCTGCTAGACTATCTGATCTATGTTTGTAATGAACACATCATTCTTACGAACTCACAATGAATTATTTGCATGTTCCAAATCCAATTTCATCAATATGTTAATCTACATGTGTGAACCTACTTCCCTAGAATCTGTTCATCATTGTTTATCAATCACTTGCTTTATTGTTTTCGTTTTGATTTGCTTTTATTCTGTTTTCATTTATGTTTTTTATTAGATTAGAAACCAAAACCCCAAAACCTTGATACTCGTTAGGTAAGACCCAATTGCAAGACATTTCACATTCTATAGGAAACACCATCTCCCTGAGGATCGACCCCTACTTGCCTAATTACATTAATTTGTTATTAGCCTAGTCTGGGTAATTATCTTTGACCAGGGCTTGCGACATGCCCGATTAAATTTTGGCGCCGTTGCCAGGGAGCACGGTTTAGTTTTCCTTTTTCTTGTGATTTTTATTGCAATTAGTTTATCTAGTCTTTAGGAACCCAAATTCCTTCAGACCTCTCTTGATTTTTCATCTTAGCTATTCAATCTTATGCCCAGATCTTCTAGACTAGGGACCCCTATCTCTTTAGACCCCGATCTAGAAAGGACTCTGCGTAGGAGACGAAAGCTATTCAACGAAATCTCAAAAGCTTCTGATACTTCAAGTTTAGACCGTATTCGTAAGAATTACTCGTATATTTTATCTAATATTGAAGGAGAAGAAGATCCATTCTCATCTCTATTCTCAAAAACCAATCAACTTTCAAACAACACTCCATCTTCATCTTCACAAAAGAAAATGGTTCGACTTTGAGACCATTCCAAACCAACTGCAGATACACTTCCAAGGGGTATTGCTACACCCCAAATCACAGCCCAAAACTTTGAAATCAAACCTGCCTTCATCAATTTAATAGAAAGAAGTCAATTTGGTGGCAATGCCACAGAAGATCCCAACCTTCATATTCAAAACTTCTGTGATTATTGCTCCACAATTAGACAAACTGGAGTATCCCAAGAGCAGATTAGGGAAATGCTCTTTCCCTTCTCTTTAACAGGAAAGGCAAAACTTTGTATCAATAGCCTTGACCGAGTTGTCTTAGGAATAACCGACTAAGATAGTCTAGCTCTTGCTTTCTATCAAAAGTACTTCCCACCAGAACGAACCGCACTCTTACGAAGTCAAATCACTGGATTCCGTCAAAGAGGCGATGAAAGCCTTTATCAGGCATGGGAAAGGTACAAAGAATTACAAAGAGAATGCCCTCATCATGGCCTTGATTCATGGTTCTTAGCTATCACCTTCTACAACGGTTGTTGTGGTGAATCGCGTCGTATCCTCGACTCCGCTAACAATGGTCGTTTCGATCAGATCGATGTAGAAATAGCTAGTGGAACTATCGAGTCAATGGCAATTCACGACTCTCAGTATTGCAACTCACGTGCTATGCCACTAAAAACCAAGCATGAAGATTCTAGCAAAGTAGAACTCCTAGAAACCCAATTAGCCCTTCTGCAGCAACAAGTAAGAATCTCTTCCCAATCCAAGCAACATGTTAACGTCACTAGCCACGTAGTGGTATGTGAGACATGTGGGGTTGGAGGACACAGTTTTCAAGAATGTCGGAGTTCGCTATAGCAAGTCAATGCCTACCAAGCATACAGGCAGGGCAATGCTTTCTCAAACTTCTATAATGAGAACACAAAGAACCATCCTCTTTTGACCTACAAAAGCACCAACATTCAGAATCCCCACCATCAGATTCAACAACCATTCATACCACATCAACAGAAGCCCTATAATCCACCTGGTTTTAAAAACCAGAAACCTCCATTTCAACCTAACTTCAATCAACCTTACCAACACCAACACTAACCTCAACACCAACCAGCCCAAAATCAAAGCCAACCCAATGACTCAAGCCTGAACAAAATTGAATCCATGCTTCTCCAAGTTGTACAAAAACAAGATTCAATGTTTGCTTAACTTCAAAAGAGTGATCAATCTCAAAATGCTGCCATCAAGATGCCTGAAACTCAAATGGCCCAATTGGCTGCCTCTAATACCCAAAGGAAACAAGGCTAACTCCTTCCTCATGGTGAGAAACCGAGGGACACCACTAATGCTATCACCCTTAGGAGTGATACCACTTATGAAGAACCTCAGCAACCCAAGGAAACAATAGTTGAGCCAACACAAGTAGAGAGCCAAAACGATTACCAACTATCCACCGTTAAGGAAGCGGAAAACAAAGAAAAGAAGGATGAACCTTTGAAGGAACCCATCAAAATCCAAGTTCCATTTCCCCAACGTTTGAGGAGAAATCATAAGGAAACCCATTTTAGCAAATTCATGGAAGTAGTCAAAAACCTCCAAGTAACGGTTCCCTTCACTGAATTAATCACTCAAATCCCTCCTTACACAAAATTCATGAAGGATATCTTAACTAAGAAGAGGACTTTAGATGATGTTGAAATCATAGCATTCACAGCCGAGTGCAGTGCTTTGTTGCAAAATAAGTCCCCTCCTAAGTTAAAGGATCCCGGTAGTTTCTCTATACCTTGCACTATAGGCACCTACGCAATCGATAAAGCTCTATCCGATATAGGTGCCAGTGTAAGCGTCATGCCCTATTCCATTTGTGGAAAGTTGAATATGGGAATTCTCAAATGCATCAGTATCACTCTGCAAATGGCAGACCGTTCTTTAAAACAACCTATGGGAGTTTTAGAAGATGTGCCTGTCAAAGTAGGAAGGTTTTTCATTCCCGTCGATTTCATCATCCTAGATATGGCTGAAGATTCTCAAATCCCTATCATATTAGGAAGGCCATTTTTACACACTGCCGGAGCAGTAATCGATGTTAAGAATGGAAAACTGACACTAGAAGTAGGTGATGATAAAGTCACCTATAACTTGAACAGTGCAATGAAAAGCCCCATGCTAGAGGAGTCTTGCTGTTTTATTGATATTGTCGACTCCATTGTTAATGAATCTCTGTATCCATCAATAATCGAGGATCCTTTAGAAGCAATCTTATTGTTGGAGGATATATCTGAGAATGACAATTTCGAAATCAGTGAGTTGGAAAAGGATCTGACTGGAGAAGAAATACCATCAGAAGAAATTAAAGAGTTCATAAGCTTGATTGATACTCCTGCCAAGGCAGAAGTACAAAAACTTGAACTAAAACCTCTTCCCTCAAATCTAAAATATGCTTTTTTAGATGAATCTGAGTATTGCCCAGTCATAGTGAGTGCTCTCCTAGATGAAAATCAGTTAACCTCACTATTGACTGTCTTTAAAAAGAAAAAAAAGGCAATAGGTTGTAAGTTACTTAAACTCGATATTAGACATTTCTAATATCATTATACAATTAGTTTACCCATTAAACTAATGGATCTTATGCATGCATAACTAAAATACAAAGATAAGAAGAAACTTTTCCTTACATTGATCTTATAACAAATTTGGGCACAAAATAGGACTCCTTCCTACCTTGTTCTTGAGCTTATAAGTTAAGGATGAACTAGTTTCCATAGTAGAAACTCTTCTCTTGATTGCACCCAAGACTATCCCTTAATACCAATAATAATTTTACTAGAAATATTATTGGTAACCTTAAAATGAAAATATAATTCTAATAATATTACTACAATAGTAATGAATATGAAGATATTAGATTCTTAGAACAAAATACTCATAAACTCTTTTATGAGAAATTCTAGTGAGATAAGGAGATTTTTGCATGAATAATTTATTATTGTACAAATGAGAACTTATTCTCATAGGGTTATGGGGGGTGGGTGCCGACATGCATGTCTTGGGAGAGCCCCAAGCATGCTCACATTTTGTTCTTATCAAAATCTTAGGCCAAGGGCTAGGCATATAGGTATTATGATGATGTTTTTAACAATTAAAATAATCATATTTACCTTAATCAAGCCCAAAAACGACACACCCACATAAAATGGACTCCATTTTATCTTTGTAATTTTGTCACTTGTAATGTGGTATGTCCTGTACCAAGTCACATGTCATTAGGATAAATAAATGTATATTTAACAAATTAAACATCATTTCACATTATATAACAAGACAAATAGTAATTCATAATTACATATATATATAAAATGGGTCACAATAAGTCCAATTGATATAATCTACAATTCTTTGTAATTATAATCAACTAATCATTCTTATCTCAAATTGTTTCATAAACAATAATCAATTTTAGTAATAAAACATTTAAATTACAAAAATTGCGTCTTATTTAATCTTACAATAAGACATAAATTTTCACTTATAAATAGAATTTGTTCATTTTTAAGGATTTAATTAATCTGTATCGATATACAATTAATTAACTTTACAATTAAGGGAATTGTCCTATAGGTGTGACCTTAAGGTATCAACTGATCACCACCGTCATACGACAGTAACGTCAAACTCTAGCAAGCCAATCGTTACCAATTAATGTTGACCAGTTGACTATAATATTCATCATCCCTTTGTATTCTTATTATCGAGATTTATAATTTGTGATCGCACTATTGTTGAGGACATTTACTCCAACTATCTCCCACTTGTCGGAGACAAGTGTGCGTCACCAATTCTCTTGTCCTATTACAATCTCCTACTCAATGCAAGGTGTCTTGCAGGTCGTACTTGCATTTGATCATATCAAGAGTGGTTTCCTCGATCTGGAGAGTAACTGTCTGACCGGAATTATCTACCATAGATACCTTCCGAGCGTGGCCACGCATTTTCAGCTTACTCCTCCTCAAGTGGCCTTGAGATTTAAAACAACCCTGACAAGGGGTGGACAATTCTTATCGCACTATTCCCTTCGAATAGCCACAACTCATCATGACCCAAAGGATGCCCATTTGACCCCAGTTACAAAGGTCGTAGAGCATAAATCAAAGTCACTTTGAAACTGTGCCACCTTAGGCGAACAGTCTTTACTCAACGAATTGACTCCAAAGAATACTAGTAGCTCTTGCCACGACCACGCTACAAGAATTGCCATAATTCTATAAGCGGTCACTGCCCGACAGATTGTCCCTTACAGTCTGTCTATGTGATCGATTGGTCATCCATATGACCCTATGACACTTGAACTTGCCATCAATCGCACCACAATCTAGTCACTTCGAGATGTCACCTCATATAAGTGACTATGGGCCAATTACAATGTTAATCTAGTTCACTTTAATGGGGTCCAATTGTCTCTACAACCCATTTGGATATAACAAAGTTACATAATAAAAGTTAAAAATATAACTCAAACGATAAAAATGATTATCATATATGATTAATAAAAACACAATTTTTAATTTCATATCTCATAATCTAATACAAATTTGGCATGCGTTTAAGACCCATGGAAACAACATGTTGGTCATGCTTAGCCTGCGATAAGGGCTTGGTTAAGGGATCAGAAATCTTATCATTTGTCCCAACCTTACATATCGCAATGTCCTTCCTTTCAATGTAATCTCTTATGACATGAAATTTTCTAAGTACATGTCTAGACTTGTTACTAGACTTGGGCTCTTTAGCTTGAAAGATTGCCCCACTGTTATCACAAAAGATCGTGATTGGATCCTTGGCAGAAGGGACTACCCTTAGCCCCTCTAAAAACTGCCTTATCCAAACAGCTTCCTTAGCAACCTCAGATGCTGCAATGTACTCAGCCTCCGTTGTAGAATCCGTAATAACTGACTCTTTCAAGCTCTTCCAGCTAACCACACCTCCATTTATCATATAAATAAAGCCACCTTGAGATTTCATATTATCCCTATCAGTTTGAAAACTTGAATCAGTGTAACCCTTAGCACATAATTCAGACTCTCCTCCAAACACTAAGAATGTATCCTTAGTCTTTCTCAAGTTCTTAAGGACATTCTTTACGGCTATCCAGTGACTCTCACCTGGATTGGCTTGATATCTACTTGTCATGCTCAAAGCATACGAGACATCAGGACGTGTGCATATCATGACATACATGATCGATCCTACGGCAGAAGCATAGGGGATCGATTTCATGCGTTCAACCTCTTCAGGTTCGGTGGGTGATTGAGACTTGCTCAAAAAGATCCCACTACCCATAGGAACAAGACCTCTCTTGGATTTGTCCATGTTGAATCGTCGAATAATTTTATCCATATAAGATTCCTGACTTAAAGCCAATATCCTCTTGGATCTATCTCTATAGATCCGGACCCCTAATATGCGTTGTGCTTCTCCTAAATATTTCATTTGAAAATGATTTCCCAACCACCCCTTGACAGAGGTAAGCATTGGTAAGTCATTCCCAATGAGAAGTATGTCATCTACATACAATATAAGGAAGACAACATTGCTCCCACTAAATCTCATGTATAAACATGGTTCTTCGACACTTCGAGTGAAACCATTTTCTTTTATAACATGATCAAAACGATGGTTCCAACTTCTCGATGCTTTCTTAAGACCATAAATGGATCTCTTAAGCTTGCATACTTTGTTAGGATCTTTTGGATCTACAAAACCTTCGGGTTGCATCATATACACTTCCTCCTCTAAATACCCATTTAGGAAGGCGGTTTTGACATCCATTTGCCATATTTCATAGTCATGAAATGCGGCAATCGCTAACATTATCCGAATAGATCTTAGCATGGCTACAGGAGCAAAAGTTTCGTCATAGTGAAGACCATGAATTTGAGTGAAACCTTTTGCAACTAGCCTCGCCTTGTAGACATCATCATGTCCTTCTATGACATTCTTTACTTTAAAGATCCATTTGCATTGAAGAGGTCTCACATCTTTAGGCAAATCAACCAAGTCCCAAACTTGATTTTCATACATAGAATTCACTTCGGATTTCATGGCTTCTAGCCATAAATTGGAATCCGGACTAGAGATGGCAGCTTTGTAGGTCGTGGGTTCATCAGTTTCTAAAAGTAACAATTCAAAATTGTTATTTTCTTCGATAATATCAATGTATCTATCGGGTTGGTGACTAACCCTTCCAGACCTCCTAGGTACAGATGTTATAACAACAGAATTGGACGACGAAGGGACATATTCTTGCGTCTCCTCTTCGGTTTGTGGCTCTTGAACTTCGTCAAGTTCAAATTTTCTCCCACTCTGGCTTTTAGAAATATGTTCCCTTTCTAAAAAGACTGCCTCACTAGACACAAACACTTTGTTTTCTTGAGGTTTGTAGAAGTAGTAACCACGTGAGTTGTTTGGATAACCTACGAAAATGCACTTTTCGGATCTTGGAGCTAGCTTACTGTCGGTCTTTACCTTAACAGAAGCATCGCATCCCCAAATTTTCATATAGGACAAATTTGGGACTTTCCCTTTCCACATCTCATATGGAGTCTTTTCGGTTGCTTTGGTCGGGCTTTTATTCAATGATATCATGGCGGTATGGATTGCAAATCCCCAAAATAAGTTTGTTAAATCGGTTTGACTCATCATAGATTCAACCATATCAAGTAGGGTTCGATTTCTCCTTTCAGACACACCATTAAGTTGAGGTGTTCCAGGTGGAGTTAGTTGTGATAAAATGCCACAATTCTTCAAGTGTGAATCAAATTCATTACTAAGATACTCACCACCACGATCGGATCGTAATGCTTTGATCTTTTTGTTCAATTGGTTTTCTACCTCATTTTGAAATTCCTTGAATTTCTCAAAAGCATCACTTTTATATTTGATTAAGTAAATATACCCATATCTACTTAAATCATCAGTGAAAGTAATGAAGTAGTCATAATTACCCCTAGCAGAAATAGTCATTGGTCCACACACATTGGTATGTATAAGGCCCAACAGTTAGCTTGCTCGTGTCCCTTTACCACTAAAAGGATTACGAGTCATTTTCCCTAGGAGACAAGATTCGCATATACCAAAAGATTGAAAATTAAACGGTTTAATTATACTAGTCGATACTAGTCTTTTGATGCGATTCTCATTTATGTGACCTAATCGACAATGCCAAATGTATGACTCATTTAGATCACTTGACTTGAGTCTTTTTGATTGAATGTTATAGATATCTCTTGTTGAATTAGAAGTCTCAAGAACATAAATACCATTAATAGAATTACCTTGGCCTAAGACCAAGTCATTCTTTGAAATCATAGAACAATTGTTTTTAATCGCAAAAGTAAAACCTTCCATGTCTAACATGGCTACGGATATTATGTTTTTAGACAAAGAAGGTACAAAATAACAATTATTCAAGTACAATTCAAAATCACTAGCTAAAACAAGTACGTAGGTCCCATTATAAGTGGCGGCTACCCTAGCTCTATTTCCAAGTCGTAGATCCACATCACCCTTGCCTAGCTTCTCCACGTTTCTTAGCCCCTGTAAATGATTACAAAGGTGAGAAGCACAACCGGTATCCAATACCCATGTTGAGGTGGAGGTATAATTTATATCAATAACAAAACTTTTGGAGAGAATATTACCGAGTGGAATCACTAGTCCATCTCTAATATGCTCCAAGTAGATGGGACAATTCCTTATCCAATGGCCCATGCCATGACAATAATTGCATTCATCATTGAATTGCGGACCTTTGGTAGTCTTACTACCTATTCCGTTTCTTTTATACTTTTTACCTTTCTTCCTCTCATTTTTGAACCATTTCATCTTAGGTGCAAGACTTTTATTACTAACGCTCCCACTTGCCTCTTGATCTCTCCTTGCTTCCAAAGACAAGGATTGCATCTTCTTGGTGAGATTTTCTTCCCAAGACTCTTTCACCAAAAGTTTTGGCAAAGGGGGTTTGGAAGAGGTAACAAAGTTGAGATTCCCGTCGGAACCTATTCCCAAATGAAGTTCTCTAGTCGTATCAAGATTATTTAGAGCGCAAATTTCATCAAATGATTTGTGATATGAATCAATGGTGATAGGTACGGTAGAATGAGATGTATCCATTGCGCTAAAATGAAACTACAAAAGGAGATGGAGGAAATAATTAACAATTATCGTTTTAAACTTGCAAACATTTTAAACAATGTTAAGCATTTATATAGTGACCTCTACCCAACTATCATAAATGATTCCGAGATCCAAATTCATATCAACTTGGGCACGGTAAGCCGATTCATCCCTTATCAACATAATTCGGTGGATTAACTCTTTAATCGATTCTACATTAGAATTCTCGGTCGATAATATTACTTTAATATTTATCTTAAGCCCGGAACACATGTGGCTACGGTCGCGAATACTTCCGTTGAGCTCAATCCAAATTTCGAAATAATAAATTTTATTACCCCACTTACCCAACGTAACAAGTTTAGCACCCCGGTGAGCCGAGCCTACTTCCATGCGAAATTGGGATTCATGGGTTCTAACATTTGGTAAGGCTTGATCTCAATTATTTATTATAAGAGATCATGACAATTTATTATCTATCTCGTTTAAGTGAACTAAATCGATGAATTAATGATAATTTTAATTGACAAGGTCGAATACTCGATAAAATATGCATGTCATGTTATGGCGATTTGGCAATGCATGCAAACATATTAAGTAAAATGCAAGCATAAAATAAAACTCCTAGTATGGCCTTTCCTAGAATAGAAAATCATATAATCTATTACAAGTTCGGAAACCAACTCCTTTGCTCCCTTGAACTTCTTAAGCACGCCTCCCAAGGTCACCGTCTCTCTCTCGGAACTCCTTTCCGAATGGCACCGTCTTTGGGAAACTCCGGTTTTACAATTAATTACAAAATATATAATAAAATTACAATAATTTCCTATTATACATTTGTAAAATAAAATAATATAATAAAAGTGATTCGAGATCACATTAAATTACAACCGAATCAATATTCCCTTACATTTCGGGCAATATCGATTAAAACTAAGGCCATACAAGGAAAAATTACATAATTCCAAATTACATAAACCAAAATATGACATTCATAAATTGAAAATATGACATTCATAAATAAAATTCAGCATTATAATATGTATAAAACATGCTCATGTTAAATGCCAAATCGCTCTAATTAACGGTTTATATCGAATATAACCCAGTTTTACGGAAATGCGTGATAATAACACTTTAAAATCACAAAACAATACTTAAATCATATTTAAGTCCAAGTTAATTATCCCAACTCATTTAGGCCTCAAAAATTAGTCATCACTCAAATTTTGACAATAATTCAACTTGTTGTTATATAATTGCTCATTTTAGACTTTATAATCATATTTTAATCAAATAAATCCAAATTTAATTACAATAATTTCAAAATTTGAATTTAAAATTCTTGAACATTCTGGAACATTTCCATGACACTCATAATCTCAAAAATCATGGTTTAAAAATTTCGAATCGGTTTTTGAGAAAAGTGGTTGCGCTTTATCGGTTTTATCAAATAAAATACATAAAGCATGCAAAAATTAATCATATTAAATTTTCAACTTTAGATCTGAAATGTGGGACATTTATTCAACCAGAAACAATTTTCTCTTGACATAAAATTTATTTTAGCTATATTTGCTAAATTAGTCACTATTTATGCCATGTTTACATTAAAAATTCATAAATCATGCTAGACAAATTACATTAGTCTCAAAGGTTCCACTATAACAGGAAACCATGTATGTGACAACATACTAAAATTTCATAATCAGATTCAAAGCGGAAGTATTTTAAACCATTAGACCTTTATTTATTTCATTTTATCATATAAAAATCATAAATAATACGAAATAAGTCCACTTCACACGAAATTTTACATACAGTAAGTAAAATATATTTGTGATATTGTGTAAACATTTCAAGTCAGAAGATAAGTCTAACTATTTTTAGCATTTTAAACATTATTTTACTCATTAAAATGTAATAAAAATACCAAAAATCTTATTTGAGCACTATAAATTTTCATAAATCATCAAAATGACCTAAAATTATATTAGGACCAGAATATATTGACATGCAAATAACTTTGTGACTTTATCTTATAAAACACAAATTACTAGTTTTCTTTAAGTTACCATAACTCGAAAAAACTAAAAATCGATTATGCATGCAACAACTAAGGCTCTTGATACCGCTTGTAAGTTACTTAAACTCGATATTAGACATTTCTAATATCATTTTACAATTTGTTTACCCATTAAACTAATGGATCTTATGCATGCATAACTAAAATACAAAGATAAGAAGAAACATTTCCTTACATTGATCTTATAAAAAATTTGGGCACAAAATAGGACTCCTTCCTACCTTGTTCTTGAGCTTATAAGTTGAGGATGAACTCCTAGTTTCAATAGTAGAAACTCTCCTCTTGATTGCACCCAAGACTATCCCTTACTACCAATAATAATTTTACTAGAAATATTATTAGTAACCTTAAAATGAAAATCTAATTCTAATAATAGTACTACAATAGTAATGAATATGAAGATATTAGATTCTTAGAACAAAATACTCATAAACTCTTTTAGGAGAAATTCTAGTGAGATAAGGAGATTTTTGCATGAATAATTTATTATTGTAGAACTTATTCTCATAGGGTTATGGGGGGTGGGGTGCCGGCATGCATGTCTTGGGAGAGCCCCAAGCATGCTCACATTTTGTTCTTATCAAAATCTTAGGCCAAGGGCTAGGCATATAGGTATTATGATGATGTTTTTAACAATTAAAATAATCATATTTACCTTAATCAAGCCCAAAAAAGGCACACCCACATAAAATGGACTCCATTTTATCTTTGTAATTTTGTCACTTGTAATGTGGTATGTCATGTACCAAGTCACATGTCATTAGGATAAATAAATGTATATTTAACAAATTAAATATCATTTCACATTATATAACAAGACAAATAGTAATTCATAATTACATATATATAAAATGGGTCTCATTAAGTCCAATTGATATAATCTACAACTCTTTGTAATTATAATCAACTAATCATTCTTATCTCAAATTGTTTCATAAACAATTATCAATTTTAGTAATAAAACATTAAAATTACAAAAATTGCAACTTATTTAATCTCATTACATTAAGACATAAATTTTCACTTATAAATAGAATTTGTTCATTTTTAAGGATTTAATTAATCTGTATCGATATGCAATTAATTAACTTTACAATTAAGGGAATTGTCCTATAGGTGTGACCTTAAGGGATCAACTGATCACCACCGTCATACGACAGTAACGTCAAACTCTAACAAGCCAATCGTTACCGATTAATGTTGACCAGTTGACTATAATATTCATCATACCTTTGTATTCTTATTATCGAGATTTATATTTTGTGATCGCACTATTGTTGAGGACATTTACTCCAACATAGGTTACAAACTCAAAGATTTAACAGGTATAAGCCAAGACTTCTGCATGCATAGAATCAATTTAGAAGAAGGCCAAAAACCTTGTGTTCAAGGTCAACGCCGTCTTAATCCCAACATGCAGGAAGTAGTTAAAACTGAAGTTATGAAATTGCGAGATGCTGGCATAATCTATGCAATCTCTGACTCTAAATAGGTTAGCCCAGTTCAAGTTGTTCCCAAGAAAGGAGGAACAACAGTAGTCAAAAATGAGAAGAATGAGCTCATCCCCACAAGGATTGTGACGGGATGGCGTATGTGTATTGACTACAGAAAGCTGAATCAATCAACTAGGAAAGATCACTATCCTCTACCCTTCATTGACCAAATGCTAGAGAGGTTAGCTTGCCACAAGTATTTATGTTATCTAGATGGTTACTCAGGATTTTTCAAAATCCCTATCCACCCTGAGGACCAAGAGAAAACCACCTTCACCTGTCCATATGGTACTTTCGCTTATCGCAGAATGCCATTTGGCTTGTGTAATGCACCTGCCACTTTCCAGCGTTGCATGACCAGTATCTTCTCAGATTTTGTTGAATCCATCATGGAAGTATTTATGGACGACTTTAGCGTCTATGGCATTTCCTTTGATAATTGTTTGACAAATCTATCCAGAGTTCTGAAACGCTGTGAAGAAGTCGACCTTGTTCTCAACTGGAAAAAGTGTCACTTCATGGTGAACGAAGGTGTAGTTTTAGGTCACATCGTTTCAGAAAGAGGTATAGAAGTGGATCGAGCTAAGGTCCAAGTTATTGAACAGCTGCCACCCCCTGCTAATGTAAAAGGAATCAGGAGTTTCCTTGGCCACGCCGGTTTCTACTTACGATTTATAAAAGATTTTACAAAGATAGCCAAGCCCCTGAGTGAGCTCCTTTTTAAGGATGCACCTTTCAATTTCACAAAGGAATGCCTTGAGGCATTCAACAAAACCAAACGTGCTTTGACCACCGCACCTATAATCCAGTCACCTGATTGGAATCTGCCCTTTGAACTTATGTGCGATGCAAGTGATTATGCCGTAGGAGTAGTTTTAGGGCAAAGAAAGGAAAATTTTCTTCATGCTATTTACTATGCTAGTAAAACCCTAAATCCTGCCCAAATCAACTATGCCACCACTGAGAAAGAACTTCTCGCCATTGTCTATGCCTTAGACAAATTTCGCTTGTACCTAATAGGATCAAAAGTTATTGTCTACACTGACCATGTTGCCTTGAAATATATGCTTTCAAAGAAACAGGCAAAACCTTGACTTATCCGATGGATCTTACTCCTTCAAGAGTTTGATTTAGAGATCCGGGATAAGAAAGGAGCAGAGAATGTAGTCCCTAACCACCTCTCGAGGATAAGAGTAACTGAAATAGGATTACCAATGCCAATTAATGATTCGTTCGCTGATGATTCATTAATGGCAATTGCGAACTCTTCTTCTTGGTATGCTGATATTGCCAACTTCCTTGTCAGTCGCCAGCTACCCTCCGACCTTTCTTATAACCAAAGAAAGAGATTTTTGCATGATGCAAAATCCTTTGTTTGGGATGACCCTTATCTTTTCAAGCAATGTTCAGATGGTCGGTATAGACGTTGAATCCCCCAGTGGGAAGTAAAAGGAGTTTTAGAAGGATGCCACTCATCTGCTTATGGTGGTCATCATGGTCCGTCCAAGACCGTAGCCAAAGTCTTACAATCCGGGTTTTTCTGGCCCTCGATGTTTAAAGATTCAAGAGACTTTGTTATGGCTTGTGACACTTGTCAACGAATGGGTCAAATATCCAAAAGACATGAAATGCCTCAAAACGGCATATTAGAAGTCGAGATATTCGATGTCTGGGGTATTGACTATCAAGGACCATTCCCTTCTTCAAATGGAAATCGTTACATTCTAGTCGCTGTCGACTATGTTTCAAAGTGGGTAGATGCAATTGGCACCCCCACCAATGATGCTAGAGCTGTGATACGACTATTTAAAAAGATCATCTTTCAGCGTTTTGGTGTACCCAGAACCGTGATAAGTGATCGAGGAACTCATTTCGGAGAAAATCAATTAGACACTCTGCTTGCCAAGTATGGTGTGTATCACATACGAGGTTTAGCCTACCACCCCAAGACCAGCGGTCAAGTAGAAGTTTCGAACAGAGAGCTAAAAACAATTCTTCAAAAAGTTGTCTCGAAATCTAGAACCGATTGGAGTAATAAGCTCAATGACACCTTATGGGCTTATCGCACAGCTTTCAAAACCCCGATTGGAATTTCTCCCTATCAGTTGGTTTATGGAAAGGCCTGTCATCTCCCTGTTGAGTTAGAGTACAAAGCTCACTGGGCTATCAAAGAACTCAACTTAGACACCAAGCTTAGCGCTGATAGACGGCTTTTGCAACTCAATGAGCTAGAAGAATTTCGTTTGCAAGCTTACGAGAATTCTAGGATTTGTAAAGAGAAAACTAAGCGTTGGCACGACAAGAGGATAATCAGAAAAGAATTTAATGTCGGTGACCAAGTACTTCTCTTAAACTCCCGTTTGAAAATTTTTTCGGGAAAACTTCGATCAAGATGGTCTGGACCATTCACTGTCACATATGTAAGCAAATATGGTTATGTGGAAATAATGACTAGTAATGGTGAAAAATTCAAGGTCAATGGACACCGATTGAAACTCTACTACCACAATTCCATGATCGGATGCTTAGATATTGTCTATATAGAGCGTCAATCCCCAACCAGATGATTTCATAGGAGTATTCGTCGAGCGAGACGTTAAACCAGCGCTTCTCGGGAGGCAACCCGTGTTTCTTTTCTTTTTGCATTTTATTTTTGCTTTCCCTTTTTCGTTGTTATATTTATTTCGCAGATGAAAGAGTTTTTGAAGAATCTATGAAGACCTTTCTTGTCAAGTCCAAAAGACTAGCTTGGGGGAGTCCGCGCTGAATAGTAAGCTTCATTCTTCTTTCATTTTTCCCTTTTTACCCTTGTTCCCATTGAGCATGTCGTTGCATATTTAGTCTTTGTGCTCACATTGAGGACAATGTGATGTTTAGCTTGGGGGAGGGATTGCATTTTCCCATTTTGCATTTTAGTTAAGAAAAATTTAAAATTTTGAACATAATTGAATGTTTTTCATGCTTTGCTTGCTTGTTTACTATGCTATCATGTTACATTTCCCAAACTTAGAGCTTTCAAAAGATAATGATTCAACATTTATCGAATTGTGCATACATGGGGAAGTCTTGTACACAGTAGGCATGGAATGAATCTATAGATGAGTACGCTTGATCTTGACATTTGGCAAGTTACATATATTGTAAGGTAGAACCTCCTTAGGCTGGTACATCTATACCCAGTCTCATCTAGGTGTGTGTAGTTCTCCTTGTGATGTGTGTCATGTCAAAACGCATAAGTATGGTTCTCATTTCATTTCTATAAGCATTGCATTCATGATTCACTAAGATTTGAAGCCTTTTTCACTTTGAATTACCCCTCAAAATTAGCCCCTTCATACAAATGTTTCACAAAATAATAGCTACACATAAAAACTGCCTACCTTTTGAGCTAGTAGCTAGACTATGGTGTATGGGTGCTCTTTTGAGAAGATTTTGTTCTTTGATGTCGAAGTGAATTTGGGAGAACGAAAATGTTCAAGAAGTGATGTTATGTTCAGAGAAAAAAAAAAGAAGAAAGAAAAAAAAATGAAATAGAAAAATGAAAAAATTGAAAAAGAAAGAAGAAAGAAAAGAAATAAAAGAAGAAGTTGTGAGTATCTCCTCAAAATGTCAATTCAATGTTTAGAAGGAGTTCACTCTTGTGTTTCGTGTGTAATAAGCCAATCCGTTCCTTCTGGCTTCGTTTTTCGTCTTTTGGGAATTAATCGAAAGTTTGGATTGAGTATTCATTTATCATTGGTCAGTTGCTAGCTCATTCTAACCTTCACATGACCATAACTGTTTATCCACCTTTCACCCATTTCCCAAAGCCTTCTTCCTATTTTTTCGGCTTCTTTTCTATGTGCATTGTGATCTTTGACTTGTGTTTTGAATTGTTTACCATATTAGACTGCGGACACATTTTCATAAGTCGTAGATAGGTGAGTGTCTCAAAAACATTTACACATAAAGAAATCACCTTTTGCATACATGAGTGTTCGAGTGTGCCGTGAGAGTCCATTTGTCAAAAAGATCATGCAAGAGCCGAAAATTCTGTAGTGAAATTCTTTGTGCTGCGCCGTTATGTAAATCTCAGCCATGTTTATGTATCATTCTTGCCCACGTTGTTTTTGGGTTATGATTCATTATGTTTCCAAAGTTTTACGTTGAGATTTGTTTCTTGATGGTGTAGTAGCCAATGCTTGCAACCCTTGTCCTGGTATTGTTTGTTATGTTTGCTTGAGGACAAGCAAGGGTTTAGCTTGGGGGAGTTTGATAAGTGAATATTTGTATGATTTTAACCCCCAATTTTAGCTCGGTTTTGTATGTCATTTGTACTTTGTTAAGCCATTTTATGAGCTAATATCGTCTTCTAGGCGAATTCCTATGTTCTAACCTGTTTTGTAGGGAAAGTGACGTTTCTACGCCCTTTTTCTATATTCCCGAGCATTTTCCTAGAACCCGACGATTTGAAGAAGCAAGCTTTTCCAAGACAAAGGCATTTCAAGAAGGTTCACTGATTCAAAAGAAAGAAGAAGCAAAGACGATTTCGCAGTTGTCAGAAGATCGATTAGTTAGGCGAAGAATTCATCATTTTACATCAAACCCTATCAACAAACCCAACTCAAGAGGTCAAGGGGGATAATGAAAGTCAAGTCATATGCAAGGGGAGATGAAACGAAAGTCAAAGCTTCTAGAATACAACTTATCCGATCGGGTATCTCTGCTGATCCGAGCTTTTGCTTCGACTTCGTCCTTTTTGTCCTATGCGATGAATGCTTGACCCCTTCCCCACGAAACCCTACTGCTATAATAGGATGCCTCAGCCACCACAAAAAAATGTACCTCTCCACACTTCACATTTCTCTTTTTCTCTTTAGATTAGAAACCCTAGATTAGGAGGAGAGAAACCTAGCCTCTCTTCTTTTGTCTAGATCATTTTCTTCTTCCTTTTTGTCCTTAGTTTCTTAGTTTATTTCTGTCTTTTCTACATAAAATCCTTAGCCTAGATCAATAAGAATTTCATCTTTGTAATCTACTTTGTGTCGTTCAAGCGTTGTAATTCGTGGATCGACTATTCTATGCAAGGAATTTCTATTACTGTTGTTTGTAATTCATCATTATCGTTGTTGATCATCATCTAGGTATTCCTATTTTATCTTTTGTTTTAAGTTTTCATGTTTCTTATTTGATTGTTATTTCCTTTACATGTTATTGTAAATTAAATTTCAATATCGTTGTAATCGTTTCACTTCATTAGATCTTCAATATAGCGTCGTTATTATCGCCATATAAAGAGTCTTAAAATATTGTCAAAACCAAATAAACATGTCTATCCTAGTTTTCATTATTAACATCATCTTAGATTTAAACATCGCCAGGAGTGAGTAGTCGTTTATCTAGGGTGTTGATAAGTGCAATTTTGTATTGATTTATCCCCCGTTTTAGCTCGATTTCTATACGATTTATGCACTTTGTTAAGTGATTAACGAGCTAATATTGCTATTCTAGTTGTTTTGCGTGTTTTGACTCGTTTCATAGGAAATGAAGCGGGTTTGCTATATTTTCCTACTTTATGGAGCAAAGACACTAGGATACGAGTTTTCAAGGTATTGATGATAGCCAGTTCACGATTTGATTACGATTCCGCTACATCTTTCTTCGAATAGACTCAATTTGGATTTTGGCTTTGAACTTTAAAAGAAAACTCAACCCAAGTCAAGAGAAGATCAGCCCAAGCCCAATTCCGTAATGCATTGACCAAAGACTAAGGCATAGGATTCCGTTCCTAAGATGAAAAGACGGAAAATCCGACTTACAAAAAAAACCCGATAGGATTACCTGTTACCCGATCGGGTATTTCTGCAAGAAGACGTTACTTGGCTCTTCTTCAATCCGAGCTTAAATGGGTGGTTTAATGCTTTGACTAGGGTACGAATTTGCAAGAGGGATCAGCAGCCATGCATCCCTATAAAAGCCAATGATCATGCAATCATCCAAGCATCCAACAATTATCTTTTATCTAATCTTACTTTCATATAATCTAGTATCATCTTTACATATCTTTTAGCACATTTTCTTACAAGTTTTTATGTTTTCTTAGTATTTCTCTAGTGTTACTTAGCCTTTGTTATTGGGTATTTGTTCTTATTTTCGTTCTTATATACTCATATTCCAATTCGGTAATTCTCTAATCTTAAATTACTTATGCAATTTTAATCATAATGAATTATAATCTCACTAGTATCATTTTCATAATATTGTTGTTGTTAGGAAGTCAAAATAAAATTAATCTAGTTAAAACCAAAACATTGTTTAGCATGTCACATTATAATTTATCTAATCATATAACCATAAAATTCGTCACTAGAATCATTGTTAACATAATCACCATAATCACTTTAGTATTTATATTTCATAGTTTAATTTCATACATCTTTTTCTTGCTAATTTACTTAATCACATAATCACATAGATTAGATTAATTCTAATATTGTAAAATTAACATTGTGTAAATAAAATAAATAGAGTTGTAATATTTGAAATGATTTACGAGTCGAATGAATTATAAGAAGAGTAGTTAGCAATTGAACCATCTAAATTGTTTCTTCCTTTGGTCGTGTCAAATTCTATAACTTTGTTTAGTGGCCATAAACATGAAAGTTCATAGACCGTAATTAGACTCCTCTAATTAGTTACTAAATTACTTGTTAATTTAGTGTTTAATAAAGATCTATGTAACATGCATGGAAATTAAAATGCATAATAAAAATAAGAAGAAATTTCCTTACATTGGGAAATTTCGGTTTATATGGGCACAACAAGAAACACCTTTCTTGTTGATCTTGTGCTAGAAAGAAATAGATGATCCTCCTTGTAATCTTCAAATTAGAAGACCTCCTTTAAGAAGCACCCAAGAGAGAACCCAAACTAATCACTTAAGTTTTGACTAGAAAACACAAGTGATAAGATGAACTAATATTAGATTTTATTACTACTCTAGTAATAGGAAATATTAGTGTTTGAGAGGTTTTAGAGAGATGAGGATTTTTAGTGAGATAAGCATCAAAATAAGAATGAACAAGCAAGTAAAATGAACAACAAAATTTGTCCATTTAAGGACACTATGGTCCGGCCAAACATGCATGAGTGGCCCCTTATTTGCTTAAAATAATCCCATGCAAATTGGTTGAGTGTAGATGTGAATTAGAACATGATCATGTGTCATAAACATGACATGATCACATGTTGTAGTGTAATACAAGAAACAACAATCATCATGTTCTACACTACAAGGATCCGGCCTCCACTAGTGACATATGGTCCATTTTGATTTTTGATATTTGTCCCACAAATACTTATAATCATATGTTTAATTATCTTGTATAATTAAGGGTTAATTTGATCATATAACAATTATATGACTCAAATTAATAAATAATATACACTTAACTTTTAAGTGATATTTTATCATTATATCAATATATAATGGGTCCCACAATGCCTAGTTAGTTTATTTTACAACTCCTTGTAAATATAATTAACTAATCACCTCTACCTCAAAGTATATGCATAACCTCAACTAATTTAATGAATTAACTATTAATCATTAAATTAAATCTTATTTAATCGTATTAAAATAAGACGTAAAATTTATTCAGTCAATTATCGTATAATTGACTAATAAACTTATCCGGAATGAGT
This sequence comes from Heliosperma pusillum, assembly GCA_022085475.1. Lineage (NCBI taxonomy): Eukaryota > Viridiplantae > Streptophyta > Magnoliopsida > Caryophyllales > Caryophyllaceae > Heliosperma > Heliosperma pusillum. Next base: position 133,771 of record JAIUZE010066236.1, read on the forward strand.
TCGTAACTCAAATTCCAATAAATAACTCTCGTAACTAAACATAATCAAATATATATATAAAGTACTAATTAATATGTATCGTATACAAATAATTAGATTTCTGTTTGGGTCTCATCCTATAGGTGTGACCGAAAGGGGTCAGTTGATTACCGCCGTCATACGACAATACGTCTAACTCTAGTCAGCTGACCGTTATTTATTTACCTTAATCAACTGACGTGGAGTATCAAAATACTAGTCATCCCACTAATATTCCAAAATGAGATTTATATATAAATGCACTATTGTGGAGGACACTTACTCCAACAATCTCCCACTTGTCTGATACAAGTTGTGCATGTAGCCACACTATTGCGGAGGACTCTTACTCCCACAATATCTCCCACTTGTCTCGACAAGTTGTGTGCTACCAATTCTCTTGTCACTTTTGTGTCACATCCTCCCACTCATCGCAAGGTGTCTTTCAGGTCGCACTTGCGATTGGAAAAATAAATTGAGTGGTTTTCTCGATCTGGAGAGTAACTGTCTGACCGGAAAATCTACCATAGATCTCTTCCGAGCGTGGCCACGCATTTCCAGTCACTACTCCTCGAGTGGCCCGAAGATGTTAATACCCAACGTGGGTGGACAATTCCTGTTGACCCAACTTACACTGTATAATGCAAATCACCATGACCCAGTAGATGCCCATCGGCCTCCTTTCACGGCACGACCTAGGACAAAAACCAAAGTCAATCGGAAAATACACCGACTCAGGTAAATGGTCGCCAGTCTAAAGAATCGACTCATAGGAATATAATAGAAATCCCCGCCACGACCAGGCTTCAACAATTTTGATAAGGGACTCTATCATGGTCACTGTCCGACAGAGTGTCTCTACAGTCTGTCTATGTAAACGATCAGTCATCTCCATGACTCCATGGTGCTGAACCAACCATCGATCGACTTACAATCTAGTCATTGCGAGACGTCACCTTATGCAAATGACTAGGGACGATTACTAAGTTCATCATGTTCACTTGAATTGAGTTCAACCTTTCTTATAACCAATTCGGACAAAACAAAGTAATAAAATTTAGTCAATACTAAATAAAAGAGCTCATATAAAACTCGAACAATGAATGCAATTATCATATATGTAAATATTGATACAACATTCAATTATTACATATCACATAATCTAGAGGAATTCAGGAACTCGTCTTAATCCCATCGAGACGACATGATTGTCATGTTTAGCCTTTGTAAGAGGCTTGGTTAAAGGATCAGCGATGTTATCGTCTATCCCAACCTTACATACATCTATTTCCTTCCTCTCCACGTAATCTCTAATTACATGGTATTTCCTAAGTACATGTCTAGACTTGTTACTAGACTTGGGCTCCTTTGCTTGAAAGATAGCCCCACTGTTATCACAATACATCGTGATGGGATCTGTGGCAGTAGGGACTACTCCTAGTCCTTCCAAGAACTGCCGAATCCACACAGCTTCCTTTGCAGCCTCTGATGCCGCGAGGTACTCAGCTTCTGTTGTAGAATCCGCAGTCACGCTTTGCTTGAAGCTCTTCCAGCAAACGGCTCCTCCATTCAACATAAAGACATAGCCGGATTGGGATTTTAAATCATCCCTATCAGTTTGGAAACTAGCGTCCGTGTAACCCTTTACACGTAACTCAGTCTCTCCTCCAAACACCAAGAACGAATCTTTAGTCCTTCGTAAGTACTTAAGGATGTTCTTTACGGCTATCCAGTGACTCTCACCTGGATTGGCTTGATAACGACTCGTCATGCTCAAAGCATAGGCGACGTCAGGGCGAGTGCACATCATAGCATACATGATTGACCCAACTGCTGAAGCATAAGGGATCAACTTCATGCGTTCAATCTCCTCGGTGACGGTAGGACTCTGGGATTTACTCAGAGTGATACCATGACCTATTGGAAGAAAGCCTCTCTTAGAGTCTTTCATTTTGAACCGATCAAGAATCTTATCTATATAAGCTTCTTGACTTAACGCTAGTATCCTTTTGGATCTATCTCTATAGATCCGGATACCCAAAATGCGTTGTGCCTCTCCCAAATCCTTCATCTGGAAATGTTTCCCAAGCCACTCCTTGGTAGAAGTAAGCATTGGTATGTCATTCCCAATGAGAAGTATGTCATCCACATACAAGATAAGGAAAGTAACTTTGCTCCCACTAAACTTCATGTATAAACATGGTTCCTCGACACTTCGAGTGAATCCATTTTGTTTAATTACATGATCGAAGCGATGATTCCAACTCCTTGATGCTTGCTTAAGACCATAAATGGATCTCTTAAGTTTGCATACCTTCTTAGGGTTGGATTTATCCTCAAAACCTTCAGGTTGTGTCATGTACACTTCCTCTTCTAGAATCCCATTCAAGAAGGCGGTTTTGACATCCATTTGCCAAATTTCATAGTTATAAAATGCGGCAACCGCTAAGAGAATCCTAATGGATCGAAGCATAGCGACTGGGGCAAAAGTTTCGTCATAGTGTAAACCATGAACTTGAGTGAAGCCTTTTGCCACCAATCTAGCTTTGTAGATATCATTATGTCCATCTATGCCATTCTTGATCTTGTAGATCCACTTGCACTGAAGAGGTCGCACCTTCTCAGGTAAGTCTACCAAGTCCCATACTTGATTTTCGTACATAGAATCCATTTCGGATTGCATGGCCTCTAGCCAATGCTTGGAGTCGGGACTAGAAACGGCCGACTTGTAGGTTGTGGGTTCATCACTTTCAAAAAGTAATAAATCACCATCTCCCTCGATACATCCGAGGTAACGATCAGGTTGATAACTAATTCTACCTGACCTTCTAGGGACAATAACCGTTTCAGACGAGGAGGGAACGTTTTCCTCCACTTCATTTTCGGTTTGTGGCTCTCGAACTTCGTCAAGTTCGAATTTTCTCCCACTCTGTCTTTTAGAAACGAAATCGCTTTCTAGAAAGACAGCATCACGAGACACAAACACTTTGTCCTCATGACGGTTGTAGAAGTAATATCCACGAGTCTCCTTAGGATATCGTACAAAATAACATTTGTCGGATCTGGGTGCGAGCTTGTCATTAGACTTCTCATGAACAAACGCCTCGCAACCCCAAATTTTCATAAACGACAAATAAGGAACCTTTCCTTTCCATATTTCATATGGAGTTTTATTGGCTGCTTTAGTCGGGCTACGATTTAGTGAAAATATTGCGGTTAAGATGACAAATCCCCAAAACGAGTCAGGAAGCTCTGTAAGACTCATCATCGACCGAACCATATCTAATAAAGTTTGGTTTCTCCTTTCAGACACACCATTTAATTGAGGTGTTCCAGGAGGAGTCCATTGTGATACTATACCGCAATCTTTTAGGTGTGAATCAAATTCATAATTTAGATATTCACCACCACGATCGGATCGTAGGGTTTTTATCTTTTTATTCAATTGGTTTTCCACTTCATGTTGAAACTCTTTGAACTTTTCAAAGGCTTCACTCTTATGCCTCATTAAGTAGCCGTATCCATATCTACTCAAATCGTCGGTAAAAGTAATGAAGTACTTGTAACCACCTCTAGCTTGGAGAGTCATTGGGCCACATACATCGGTATGTACAAGGCCTAATACTTCACTTGCTCGTGTCCCTTTTCCTGTAAAAGGAGCACGAGTCATCTTGCCCAAAAGACAAGATTCGCATTCACCATAAGATTCGTAATCAAATGGTTTGAGAAGTTTCGTTGAAACGAGTCTCTTTATGCGTCGTTCGTTTATATGACCTAAACGACAATGCCAAAGGTATGATTGATTAGGTTCACCTAATTTGAGCTTCTTGCTTTCGATATGATATATTTCATTAACATTATCAAGAACATAAATGCCTCCAATAGAGATGGCTTTACCATAAAACACATCATTAAAAGAAAACGAACAACTATTGTTCTTGATTACAAAAGAGAAACCCTCCGTGTCAAGTACGGAAATGGAGATAATGTTCTTAGTCAAGGAGGGTACAAAATAACAATTATTTAAATACAACTCAAGACCACTAGCTAAGGTTAGTACATAAGTTCCTACGGAGACGGCGACAACTCTTGCTCCATTCCCCATTCATAGGTCCACATCACCCTTGGCTAGTGCTCGCACGTCCTTCAGCCCCTGACGGTGTCACACATCCATCCTTCTTATCCTTCAAATACTTGGGACAATTGCGTTTCCAATGTCCCTTGCCTTTACAATAAAAGCATTCGGCTTCGGCGTGCTTCTTACCCTTAGCCTTGGCATTTCTATTCATAATAGCTTTGCCCTTTCCCTTTCCTTGATTCTTAAATTGGGCTTTGGCTTTTCCCTTCCCCTTTTGAACCCCTAGCTTTAAGTTCTTCAATCTCATTGTAAGAACATCCTTTTGCTCACTCCCACTTGCTTCCATATCCCTTTCGACTTGGGTAAGGAGAGCATGGAGCTCGTGAAAGCTCTTATCCATGCCATGCATGTTATAGTTTGCCCTAGCTTGGGCAAACTTGGGAGGAAGTGAGTGAAGGATGCGGCCAACCGCTAGCTTCTTAGGAATTTTGACCCCTAGACGATCTAGAGTGTCAACATGTTCCACCATCTTAAGCACATGTGGGCCAACCTTTTGGCCCTTCTCTAGCTTGGCTTCAAAAAGCCGAGTCATAGCATTGTATTGGCGAATCTCGGGTGATTGAGAAAAGGCCAATGTCACCCTAGAGAATATCTCATATGCTCCAAGGGTGATGTATTGTTGCTTAAGGCTTGAGGACATCGACCAAATCAAGACCATCTTGACGTCGTTTGCTACCTTAAGGTATTCCTCATAGGCGGCTTTGGCCGCATTAGTGGCTCTTGGGCCGGGTTCATTGGGAGGTGCCTCGGTCAAGTAGCGCAAAACGTTATCCGATAACGCCGCACTCTTGATCGTTTGCTCCCACTCGACGAAATTAGTTCCATCGTCTTTTAAGATGCATTTGTCCATAACGGACCTTAGCCATGAGTCTTTTCCTAGTTGAACGGTGTTGTTATTGTTTGCCATTGCGAATTATGAATAACTACAACAAAATTAGGAAATATTAACATTCATTGTTTTAATCAATTTTACTTGTATAACCAATTTAAACAAGTCACTCATATAATGACCCCTCACGAAATTATATAAGCGATTCCGAGACCCGCATTTTAGACAAAAGAACATGTTATGCAACTTTTATGTAAAAGACGGTAAGTCAACTTTTGACTAATTCTACTCCTAGAACTCTCGGTCGATGGATTTCAACTAAACCCATCACCTAGTCCCAAGATAACGCTTATCTTGTTGAGTCCAACCCAATTTAGGCGTGTGATCGTATCACCCTACTTACCCGAGGTAAAAAGGTCCACGTTGTGGTTGTCCTAATGAACACGGGGTTCATAGGTGCTTCAATTGGTAAGGCTAAATCTCAATTCCTTTTTAAGTTATGTGAGAGGTCTTGCCAATTTTAGTTATTAATTCCCTATAAGTGAACTAAGTCGGTGAATTTTGAATAACGTTGAATTGACAATCGATAAATAAAATGCATGTTGGTGATTTTGGCATGTGCGGAAAAATAAAGCAAGCAATCAAATTAAATCCTAGTATGGCCACCTAGCTAATCTAATTAACTAGATGATTACAAATCGGAAACCAACTCCTTGGTCCCTTGCCTCTTCATGGAACGCCTTCCAATATGGCGCCGTCTTTTGGAACACCGACTTTGGGAATCACCGTCTTCACAATAAATAATTACAAAAATACAAATGAATACATAGCAAATTCCTATTATACATTTGATCTATAAAATGAAATTATTAATTATTACAAAACGGCGATACGAAATGCAATAAATTACAACCAAATCGGTATTCCCTTACATTACGGGTAATACCGATTAAAAATAATCTAGGTCATACTAGGTACAACTTGCAATAAAATAAATAAATGACATTCATTCATTCAACAACATCGATAAAAATGCTGTAAAATCATGCCAAAATCACCCTCAACACTTGTCATGTTCATTCTAGCTCGGTTTTTTATTTTTTTTTTTATTTTTTTACGAATTTTATCGATTTTATCTACTAAAAATCAATAATCAACACTTAAATCGTATTTAAGCTCAAACTAATTATCTAAACAGATTTAGAACATAAAATTAGTCCCCACTAATTTCACTTGTATTTAATTAGTTTGAATTGATCGCATTTGCTATTTAAAGAGGTTTAATCATAACTTTTATGAATTAAACCCAAAATAAAATTAAAAATCATTAAAATTGAAAACAAAACTATTTGTACATACTGAAACACTTCCAAGAACCTCAAGAGCAAAAAACATTTGGCCAAAAAATTGAAATGATTTTATGAACAAATAGCTTTATAAGAGTCGGTTTTTATCAAATAAAAACCAACTAAAAAAGTAAAATGATGAAAAAAAATTTCAAATTTTACCAGGATGATATAAATAATAATTTAAAATGTACAAAAAATTATCAACTCCAGAAAGTCTCGTTTCAATTTTAAGAACAAAATAACTCCTTTAAATCGATTTTTATCCAATAAAAATCAATAACCATGCAATACATGACCAAATGTCACGAAAAATTACATACAATATGTACACCATGCATGTGAGATCATATTAAAAATTTGAGGCCATATTCAACATGAAACTATTTTTAGTTAACTTTTAACATAAAACCGCATGTTAACTCGGTTTTAAAGGCCATAAATCATAATAAATAGCAAATTAACTCGTAAATTCACCAAATTTGACCACAAGTATTTTGAGATCAGTAGGTATGCATGCAAATCAGAAAATTTTGTGAAAACCATTTTTAACATAAATTTTCGATTTTACTCAAGTTATCGTATAACCCGATTTTAATGCTCAAAATCAACATGCATGCTACAAGCTAGCTCTGATACCACATGAAAGTTCATAGACCCTAATTAGACTCCTCTAATTAGTTACTAAATTACTTGTTAATTTAGTGTTTAATAAAGATCTATGTAACATGCATGCAAATTAAAATGCATAATAAAAATAAGAAGAAATTTCCTTACATTGGGAAATTTCGGTTTATATGGGCACAACAAGAAACACCTTTCTTGTTGATCTTGTGCTAGAAAGAAATAGATGATCCTCCTTGTAATCTTCAAATTAGAAGACCTCCTTTAAGAAGCACCCAAGAGAGAACCCAAACTAATCACTTAGTTTTTGACTAGAAAACACAAGTGATAAGATGAACTAATATTAGATTTTATTACTACTCTAGTAATAGGAAATATTAGTGTTTGAGAGGTTTTAGAGAGATGAGGATTTTTAGTGAGATAAGCATCAAAATAAGAATGAACAAGCAAGTAAAATGAACAACAAAATTTGTCCATTTAAGGACACTATGGTCCGGCCAAACATGCATGAGTGGCCCCTTATTTGCTTAAAATAATCCCATGCAAATTGGTTGAGTGTAGATGTGAATTAGAACATGATCATGTGTCATAAACATGACATGATCACATGTTGTAGTGTAATACAAGAAACAACAATCATCATGTTCTACACTACAAGGATCCGGCCTCCACTAGTGACATATGGTCCATTTTGATTTTTGATATTTGTCCCACAAATACTTATAATCATATGTTTAATTATCTTGTATAATTAAGGGTTAATTTGATCATATAACAATTATATGACTCAAATTAATAAATAATATACACTTAACTTTTAAGTGATATTTTATCATTATATCAATATATAATGGGTCCCACAATGCCTAGTTAGATTATTTTACAACTCCTTGTAAATATAATTAACTAATCACCTCTACCTCAAAGTATATGCATAACCTCAACTAATTTAATGAATTAACTATTAATCATTAAATTAAATCTTATTCAATCATATTAAAATAAGACGTAAAATTTATTCAGTCAATTATCATATAATTAACTAATAAACTTATCCGGAATGAGTTCGTAACTCAATTTCCAATAAATAACTCTCGTAACTAAACATATATCAAATATATATATAAAGTACTAATTAATATGTATCGTATACAAATAATTATATTTCTGTTTGGGTCTCATCCTAGAGGTGTGAGCGAAAGGGGTCAGTTGATTACCGCCGGCATACGACAATAACGTCTAACTCTAGTCAGCTGACCGTTATTGATTTACGTTAATCAACAGACGTGGAGTATCAAAATACTAGTCATCCCCCTAATATTCCAAAATGAGATTTATTATATAAATGCACTATTGTGGAGGACACTTACTCCAACAAAACAATTGTTTGTATTAGTCATTTCTATCTTTATGACGAGAGTTGGGATAGGAATTAGGACTATCAATAGGGGTTTAGTGACTTAACCATGCTGAAAGGACGTTAGGACTCACTAAAAGGTCGGTACGAATCCGGAAGGAATATACCGCTACAAGGCCTAGACAATCAAAAGTAATTCTAATATTGGTATCTATGAGACTTTTAATTAGTTTTACATGTATTTCTCTTTCACTATATCAACTTGATTAGTTAGTTTACTTTATCATTTTAGATAGTTTATTTTATTGTCTTTTTATTTCTATTATTAGATAGTTTACTTTATCGTTATCTAGTTAGTTTATCGTCTTTTTATTTCCGTTCCTAGATAGTTTTTATTATTGTTGTTCTCTGGTTAATTAGTTTAGTTAGTTAGACTTTCAATATTGTTATTTAAATATCGTCTTTAGATAGAATTTAGTTGTTAATATTCAGATCAGAGGGTTTCCCCGATCGGGTACGTGACAACCCGATCGGGTAAGTCTTCTGTTCTGGGTTTTTGTTTTGCAATTTACATTTTTGTCATTTACATATCGTCATTTACATATTTGTCATTTTATTTCATGTTAATAGTTTAGACAAACAACTCAAGGGACTCGATTCTAAATGAAAACCAATCCATAGCAATTCATAAGTAACACGTATTCCCTGAGGATCGACACCCTACTTCCCTAATTACATTCCTTATGTTGTTAGCCTAAGTGCGGGTAATTATTTTTGTTCGGGACCGCGACAGAACCGACCAAATTTTGGCGCCGTTGCCGGGGAGCACGGTTTTGTTTATTTATGTATTGTTGGATTTTATTTCTATCATTTCTAGGTGCAACCGTACCTAATTCATTTCTAACTTTCTCTTTTGTGTTTTTCTTGTAGGTTGATAAAATGGTTCTAACTAGAGAAGATCCAAGGTACTGGGTTTTTGAGCTTTCCAGTGGGATCCTTAGGGTCCATTTGACTTTGATTGCTCTCATCGAGGGTAACCAATTTAGAGGAAAACCAAACGAAAACCCGTCACACCATCTTCAAACCTTTTGTGAGCTTTGTCAAAACATTGTGAGGGAGGGAATCACCCAGAACGAAATTCGAGAAACCCTTTTTCTTTTATCACTAAAGGGAGAAGCAAAATGGTGGTTCACCCGTCGCTTAAAGGAAGCCACAAGACCTATGCAGTGGGAAGAGATTGTCGTCGCTTTTCACCGTAGGTTTAGAACCAATTTGTCAACCCCATCAACTAAATCACAAAATGAAAGAGGGGAAGGTTCGCAAACCAATGGGGGAGAGCGAAAGAAGAGTCGAGTGGAAACTTCAATAGAAGTTGACACTACCATTTCCTTAGCTTGTCCTAGTCAATCTAACGAAACCACCCCAAAGAGCACATTATATCGTCCCAAAGTTTTCAAACCATTTACCTCAATTACAACACCATGTGAACTTTGTGGTGGGATAGGGCATGTACCTCAACGATGTGGGAACAAACTCACAACCTTAAACCCTTTCCACCCACAAGTTCATCAAACCCAACCTACTCATACACCACAATACCCACCTTTTCAAAATGGTCTAATAGATGTCAAGTTAAGGGAGATAACCCAAACCCAACATAACATGAGCTCTTACTTCCTTTCTAGCCTAAACTCGCTCAAATCAGCCATTTTATCTCTCCAAAAGAGAGTGGAGGAGTTGACCTCATCGAGTTCTAGTCATAATACCCAAGAGAGAGACGTGCCATCAATTGTCACAATTGACATGATTAGTGACAAACCTTGTGATCATCCTCTTGGGAATGGAAAGAGTAAGGAGACAATTTATAGGTTACCCCACGAACTTAGCAACAATCCAACACTATCCAAACCAACCAAAACCCCTACAGATGAGGAGACATCTCGTCTCGAAGCTTTGATCATGTCAATGATAAAAGCATAAGGGAAATTGGAAGAAATGATTGAAGAGGCAACTTTAGCAACAAACGAAGCTTTTTCAAAGATAGAAGCAAGGATTGGCAAGATATCTAAGGAAAAAGAAGCAACCAAGGATAATCACAAGGAACCTAACCTTGAAGAAGGGAAGATCCTCATTCCCTCCAAACTTAAAGATCCAGGTTGTTTCAACATTTCTTTCACCATGTGTTTTCATAAGGTAAGAGGTGCATTGTGTGACTTAGGAGCTTCAATTAGCGTCATGCCTTTTGATGTCTATCATGAACATTGCCCCATACAAATGAAATTCACTAGTACTAGCCTCCAACTTGCCGATGGATCTATGCATACTCCGGCAGGAATTGTGGAAGATGTCCCAATACGGATTGGGTATTTCCTCATCCCCGTCAATTTTTATGTAATATATTCAAAGGGAGAAAGGGATGACCATATCATATTAGGGAGACCCTTCCTAAATACGGTTGGAGCTTGTATTGATGTGAAAGGAGAAAGGATCACATTTGAAATAGGTGGATCGAGTGCCACCTTTGACAAAAAAGGGGATGTGTTGAGCGTTGGGGATGGCGACCTCGAAGCTTTCAAAACTGCGAAGGAATGAATGAGATTGCCATGGGTGTTGGTAAAAAGGTAAATGAGGAAATCAAGGACGAATCCAGCTACTAGGAGCTAAAATCCCTTCATAAGGCTTAAGGGGGGATAGAACAACAAAGTCTAGCATGACTCAAAATGCCCTTGTCGGGAGGCAACCCGTCTTTTTCTTTTCTTTTTTTTTTCTTTATGCATTCTTTTTTTTTTACTTATTAGACAATGATTTTTATTTTGGAGTATTTTATTTAGACTCTATATTTTTGGATTTTATGCTGTAATAGTTAGGAACATTTTCTTCGTTTTACTTGTTATTATGCACATTTCGTCAATAGATTTTCGTACTTAGAATCGGAGGACCTATTGAGACAAGACGAAGCTATCCTTGGCACAAGCTGTCAAGATCACTAAGGTTAGTAAGTATGTGCAAGGACATAGCCAAAAGGTAAGAGCAAGTGGCAAAGAAAATAGAAACAAAAACCGGATCAGCAGGTTTACCCGATCGGATCCATGTCTACCCGATCGGGTAAATGGTCTGTTTCGTGTTTTACTCTACTTTCTTCTATAAAACCCATTTGCTACCCTTTTGCTTGCTACCTTATACCCGTGTTCTTCTATCTCAAAGCTGAAATTTTCTCAAAACCCTCAATTCTTAGTCTATTCTTGCAAAATTTGTTCCTATAGTTCATCAAGAGCAACTTCTAATCATCATCAAGTAAGTTATTTCTACTTTAGTTACTTCAATCTCTCTATATTTTTCAGAAATCCAACATAAACAAACCCTAACTCCAATTTGGGGGTTCTTGATTTTGATTGTAAAACTTGTTTAAATTGGATTTCTAATGATTCTTACATGCTATAGAGTGAATTCTAGTGATTAATTAGGATGATTACTTTGATTTGGATGCCCATTAGCTAAATTAGGATACTCATCTTTGCTATATGTTAACAACTTTTGCTTAAGTGGTAGTATGATGCTTGAGTACATGCTCTATACTATGCACTTATGATCTTGTCATGATAAGTTAGCATTGGTACCTTTAGGTAGTAGCCAAATTCATTCAAGTATATGTTGCTCACCTAATTAACATATTGCTATGCTTATAAATATCCATTTGTGCTTAAAAGATAGCATGACAATGTTTTACTAAGGTCACTATACTTGAATTTGTGCTTAAAGCTAAGTATTATAACACTTATGACTATCAAATTGTGTTTACAAATGAAGTGTTTTAATACTAGTTATTTGTAGAAAATGCACCTACACTAAGGAAATCAAAGAGAGCAAGAACCTCCACTCAAGGAGAGAGTAGTAGAGCACAAGAAGAAGATATTGAAATGCTTGAAGCTGATGAACAAAATCAAGGGAATGCTATGCATGATCCTAGCTTCCCGGATGTAGAGTTTAGCTCACAGGAGCAATGGCAAAAATGGTGCGTTCTAAAAAGCAAAGGTATGAGGGCTACAAAGTTCCTCAATGTTTCTTCTTTAAGACATATGAAACTTCTTGAGCATGTTAAAGTGTTATTTAGGGGTCTAGGTATGCAGGTTAGCATGAACTTTAGCTATGAGACCTACCCTCAATTAACTCTTGAATATTTTAGCTCATTCGAGTTGCATCGGTCTAGAAATAGAAACACTATGCCTCAAGTTCGGTTTCGTTTGTTCAATGATGATTATAGTATGAACTTAGAGAACTTTGCTAGTTATTTTGGTCTCACCACTGAAAATACTGTTCCCACACCTCCGGAAGGCTTTGATGTTAGCCTGCTTTGGAGTGCTATTTCGACTTACCCTGTCTCTCGTTGGGACCATGTCCCACACTAACATATACATCATCCCGCCATTAGAATCTGGCAAAGATTCATGGGATGGACCTTTTTGGGTCGTGCTGAACCTCATTTGGTGAGACGAGTAGAGTTAGAAATGTTGGGAGGATTTTTGAATGTGGATGGTGATGTACCATGGTCTATTAGTGTCCCGTATCATTTTGCTGTTCAGTTGAGCAAAGCTGTTAATCCCAAGAACACAGCCATTGTCTATGGAGGTCTTATTACTCACCTAGCTATGAGAGTTTGTGGCTTTAACCAAGCCACCACCAACCTTCGGGCATTGACTACACCTCCCACCGAGATGGGAAATGGGTTAGATTATGCATACTTTGTTCAGCTCAACTGGTTTCGTGCTTCTCACCCCCATATGATTTGGAGGATTGCTGGCCGTGATTCGGTCAAGTTGACCGCCGAGTTAGAGCAAATTCCATTTCTTCGGCAGCGACCTCCACTTCAAGAGGGTGAGGCTATCTTACCTCGACCTACCTACTACCTTCCTGTTGGGGATATTACTCCCATTGACCCCCCTGTTCAGCTTAGATCCAGCCGCCCTGAGGTTGGATCATCCTCTCACTCGACCCATGCTGAGGGCGATGTAGCCGCCATGTTTGAAGCTTTAACATTGTCTGTCAATAGGATTCAGTCCGACCAACAGCTTGCTTTGCACCCCATATATGACCACTTTGCTAGGCAAGGTGTGATTAGACCCGAGGGCCCCCACCCGTCTTTTTATACTTGGCCCGAGGGGAGGTATGGTGCTGCTTATGGTGCAGGTGTGCCGCGAACCGGACCTGATTATTGTGGAACCGACTATGGCGTCGAGAGGTTTGGAGGGTATGGAGGTGATTTTCCTGATCACCAGGTGGAAGAGTATCAGACCTTTGGAGCCAGCAACCCAACCGGGATCTTTCCTTCTCGTGGTAGTTATCATTCTGCAGATGATACCCACTATGCAGATGCTTCTGGATCCGCACCCGAGCCACCTCCTTCTGAGAGGAGAGGCCGTGGCTGGTGGCCTTTGTGATTTGATGATGAGCTCCCCTTGTTCATACTAGCTTGGGGGAGGCTAAACATTTTGTAAGAATTTTATTTCTTTTCTTTTCTTTATTTTTCACATTTTTAGTTTTCTTTTTAAGCCCATTTTCCCATTAGAATTTCATATTATTTCTCTGTTACATGTGCTATTAGCCGTTTCTCGGTTTGTTTCTGTTATAATTACATGCACATTGAGGACAATGTGAAGTTTTAGCTTGGGGGAGGATTTGCATTTAGGAACTGCATTTAGGATTGCATTTAGATTTTTAGTTTTCTTTTTAGTTTATTTTCTTTTTATTTTCTTAGTTTCTTTTTAGTTTATTGAAAAAATCGAAAAAATCAAAAAGAAAAGATCGTTTCCATCTTACATTTCTCATTTTATAGTTTTTATAAGCTGATGTTTCGTTTTATTATGAGGAATTATGCATTCATGGGGATGTCTTGTACACAGGAGGTAGGAAATTGCATTTCGACTTAATTAAGCTTGATCTTGACTTTGGCAAGCTACTCATATTGTAAGGTAGAGCCTCCAGTGGTCGGTACATCTGAACCCGATCCCAGTTTAGGAGTGAGTAGTTTCTCCTTATAGTCTGTGTTACATCAAAACGCATAAGTATGGTTTTTATTTCATTTTCTATAAGTATTACTGTCATGATCTACATTTTGAAGCCATTCAATCTCTTGTTCACATTTCACTAAAACACCCTTCTTTCTAGCTACATTATAACTTTGCCTACCCTTGTTGAGCTAGTAACCAACTATATGTGTAGGGGTGTTCTATGATTTTGCGATGTTATGATAATGCCACCATTTGGTGTGAGCTGTCTCGGGATTACTGATTTCCGGGTTTTGATGTGAAAGAGAGAAAAAAAAAAGAGCTTTGAGAAATGATGAGAAAAGAAAAATGAAAAAAAATGAAATTGAAAGCTCAAAAGGAAAAAAAGGAAAAAAAAGAAAAAGGAGAAAAACGCTTCCATGGAATGAATGAAAAGAAAGAAAATTGTGGGAAGTCGTATCTTGATTCTAATGTTTAATAAGCCAGTATGCTGCTTTTGGCTTTGACTTTTGTCGATGGGAATTGGTATGATTTGGATTGAGTATCCACTACACATTTGGTTATTACTAGCTTGACTTTAAGCTCCACATGACCAAATTCATTTGTCCACTTTCTTACCCAAATTTCCGAAGCCTCTTCTTTACTTTACTAAGTGCTTCTTACATTATAATTTGATCATGATTAGTTTTACTTAATGATTTTGGATTGTCTACCATACTATACTGCGGGCACATTCTTATAAGTTCTAGATAGGTGAGTGTCACTTTAAATTTGAACCAATATTTCCTATTTTACAAAAATTTGAGTGATGAGTGTACCGTGAGAGTCCATTGTCAAAAAGATCATGCAAGAGCTGAAAAGGTCCGAAGAATATTTTTTATGCTGCGCCGTTATGTAAATCTCAACCATGTTTCGCATTTTTCTTTCGCCCTTGTTGCTGTGGGTTTATGATTCATCTACTTGTAAGAGCTTACTTTTTGAGATTTGTATGATAGATTGATCATCGTTAGCTACCCTTGTCCTAGTTATGATTGTTATATTTGCTTGAGGACAAGCAAGGGTTTAGCTTGGGGGAGTTTGATAAGTGATATTTTGTATTGATTTATCCCCCGTTTTAGCTCGATTTCTATACGATTTATGCACTTTGTTAAGTGATTAACGAGCTAATATTGCTATTCTAGTTGTTTTGCGTGTTTTGACTCGTTTTATAGGAAATGAAGCGGTTTTGCTATATTTTCCTACTTTATGGAGCAAAGACACTAGGATACGAGTTTTCAAGGTATTGATGATAGCCAGTTCACGATTTGATTACGATTCCGCTACATCTTTCCTCGAATAGACTCAATTTGGATTTTGGCTTTGAACTTTAAAAGAAAACTCAACCCAAGTCAAGAGAAGATCAGCCCAAGCCCAATTCCGTAATGCATTGACCAAAGACTAAGGCATAGGATTCCGTGCCTAAGATGAAAAGACGGAAAATCTGACTTACACAAAAACCCGATCGGATTACCTGTTACCCGATCGGGTATTTCTGCAAGAAGACGTTACTTGGCTCTTCTTCAATCCGAGCTTAAATGGGTGGTTTAATGCTTTGACTAGGGTACGAATTTGCAAGAGGGATCAACAGCCATGCATCCCTATAAAAGCCAATGATCATGCAATCATCCAAGCATCCAACAATTATCTTTTATCTAATCTTACTTTCATATAATCTAGTATCATCTTTAGATATCTTTTAGCACATTTTCTTACAAGTTTTTATAGTTTTCTTAGTATATCTCTAGTGTTACTTAGCCTTTGTTATTGGGTATTTGTTCTTATTTTCGTTCTTATATACTCATATTCCAATTCGGTAATTCTCTAATCTTAATTTACTTATGCAATTTTAATCATAATGAATTATAATCTCACTAGTATCATTTTCATAATATTGTTGTTGTTAGGAAGTCAAAATAAAATTAATCTAGTTAAAACAAAAACATTGTTTAGCATGTCACATTATAATTTATCTAATCATATAACCATAAAATTCGTCACTAGAATCATTGTTAACATAATCACCATAATCACTTTAGTATTTATATTTCATAGTTTAATTTCATACATCTTTTTCTTGCTAATTTACTTAATCACATAATCACATAGATTAGATTAATTCTAATATTGTAAAATTAACATTGTGTAAATAAAATAAATAGAGTTGTAATATTTGAAATGATTTACGAGTTAATGAGTTATAAGAAGAGTAGTTACCAATTGAACCATCTAAATTGTTTCTTCCTTTGGTCGTGTCAAATTCTATAACTTTGTTTAGTGGCCATAAACAATTGTTTGTATTAGTCATTTCTATCTTTATGACGAGAGTTGGGATAGGAATTAGGACTATCAATAGGGGTTTAGTGACTTAACCATGCTGAAAGGACGTTAGGACCCACTAAAAGGTCGGTACGAATCCGGAAGGAATATACCGCTACAAGGCCTAGACAATCATAAGTAATTCTAATATTGGTATCTATGAGACTTTTAATTAGTTTTACATGTATTTCTCTTTCACTATATCAACTTGATTAGTTAGTTTAGTTTATCGTTTTAGATAGTTTATTTTATTGTCTTTTTATTTCTATTATTAGATAGTTTACTTTATCGTTATCTAGTTAGTTTATCGTCTTTTTATTTCCGTTCCTAGATAGTTTTTCTTATTGTTGTTCTCTGGTTAATTAGTTTAGTTAGTTAGACTTTCAATATTGTTATTTAAATATTGTCTTTAGATAGAATTTAGTTGTTAATATTCAGATCAGAGGGTTTCCCCGATCGGGTACGTGACAACCCGATCGGGTAAGTCTTCTGTTCTGGGTTTTTGTTTTGCAATTTACATTTTTGTCATTTACATATCGTCATTTACATATTTGTCATTTTATTTCATGTTAATAGTTTAGACAAACAACTCAAGTGACTCGATTCTAAATGAAAACCAATCCATAGCAATTCATAAGTAACACGTATTCCCTGAGGATCGACACCCTACTTCCCTAATTACATTCCTTATGTTGTTAGCCTAAGTGCGGGTAATTATTTTTGTTCGGGACCGCGACAGAACCGACCAGGTGTAGGGTAGCCATGTAGGTTGATTAAAAGATGATAATTGGACAAAAGAAATTGTGCCTTTAAAACATTGTGTCTATGCATGTTTGGAATATAACGATATTTAACAATTCTTGATCAAAATCATTGACTAAAATGGAATTCTTTTCCAAGGTAGAAATACGTGAATTGAATAGACAAAGCATGACATGGTAGATTAAGACCTAGTAAATTGCCTAAAACCCTGCTAGACCATCTAATCTATGATTGTAATGAACACATCATTCTTACGAACTCACAATGAATTATTTGCATGTTCCAAATCCAATTTCATCAATATGTTAATCTACATGTGTGAACCTACTTCCCTAGAATCTTTTCATAATTGTTAATCCATCACTTGATTTATTGTTTTCGTTTTGATTTGCTTTTATTCTGTTTTCATTTATGTTTTTTATTAGATTAGAAATCAAAACCCAGATACTCGTTAGGTAAGACCCAATTGCAAGACATTTCGCATTCTATAGGAAAGACCATCTCCCTGAGGATCTACCCCTACTTCCCTAATTACATTAATTTGTTATTAGCCTAGTCTGGGTAATTATCTTTGACCAGGGCTTGCGTCAGGCCCGATAAACACATGCTTAATGATGTTAGATATCTTGATAAACAAGATGAAGAATACAACATAATAGGTAGTAAGCCACGAGCTTAAGAATTTACACACCAACTACCTTTTATACTTCTCAAGATGTTTGCTTAACATTAAGTTCAAGAGTTGAGAAGTTTTTACCATCCTTTCTTGAAGTGTGAATAAACTTGAAAGACCTTACCAATTCATGTATAACACCTCAACTTTGTAGGTTCTATGTGAGAGGTCAAAGACATCGTCCATATGCACCTTGAGCAACGAAATTTTTTTGACCAATGCATGTTGCTCCCTCTCACTTTAACCTGCAAAACAGATTATACTTTGGACTTGGGTACCCAAATTAACTTGGGTCCCTTTTGGTTAGTCACTTGTGCTAATAAGTCCTTTCGAATGCACATTTTCTTAACAATCTTATAACTTCGTTCCATGTAACCTAACCGCTTCTTACAAGCATTAAATACGTGTCTTGTTTTCCCACAAAATTTTCACAAAGTATACTCATGTAGGCCGACATACTTACGTTTACGAAAGTCACGTTCTACGGGTCAGGCTTTCTGAAATAGACATTGCTGGAAGCATTATGAATTGAACAATTCGGTGATCTGTTTACTTTCTGTTCAGGAACCCAAACTGTATGATATTGAGGATCATCAAGCTTGAAGTTAGAACAAGATTCATACCCTAATCCTAGCTTCTTAGTATTACTGGATTGATTAACTAGGAAATCAAGAACGGTATTACTTCCTTCCCATTTAGCAGTGACATTCCTAGCATTTCTTAGGTCGATTTCAAGGTTATCGATTTTTCTAAGAAGTCTCTTGTTCTTGTTAAGAAGATCGACATAGTCAACATTGAGTGTATCAAATTTAGTACTGAACTCAGAGTATGTGGTAGCTCCCTTAACATGCATATTTTTTATTTCATCCAGTTTGTTAGTTAAGGCTTGTATCTTGTTGACTAGCGATTCATTTTCAGTGATAACTTCGGAATGAACAGTCTGTTCAACTGTTCGTTTTTTAATACGTTTCACATCACGTTTTAACTTGATATTTTCTTCCGCGATACTTTCAATCTCAGTTGCATTGCTTCCAAACGTTTACTTTGTTCATAACTAGTGTCTAGGGTCTCGTCAAGAAGCCTAATTAGTTTTTCTTTTGACAGAGATCTAACACGAGTCTTGAGATTAGAAAGACATATCTCGTCGTCAGATTCACTTTCGGAATTGTCAGTATGGGCCATAAGACATCTAAGATCATCTTTGTATGAGTTCTTTTATGGTTTGGTCTTTTAAGTGGATCGAAGACATAGTTTCTCTTCCTTTTCTTCCTTAGGCGGTTCATCGTCCTCAGATTCGGACTCACCCCACACAGCAGCAATCATTGCACGTTTGTACTTTTGCTTAGATTTCTCACGTTTATCTCTAGACTTTACTTCTTCCCATTTAGGACAGTTTCGGATCTGATGATCACGATCTCCACAATTAAAGCAACACATTCTAGACATAGAATGAGATGGAGAAGAAGAAAAAGTAGAAGGAGCAGATTTCTTTGGTGTAAAATTTTCGAACTTCCTTTGATTTTGTTTTCTGATTATCTTTGCAATACGCTTAGATAACGCAACTTTCTCCTCAAGATCACTTTCATTATTAGTTGAGAAGGCGTTCAAGGCCAGGCCCTTAGCCTTGGGTTTCTCTTCGGCATCATCAAGGGCTATTTCATGTGCCATAAGAGATCCCATTAAGACTTCATCGGTGAGAGTGGTTAAGTCCCTTCCTTCTTCAATGGCTGTGACCTTGGCTAGCTATCTCTTGGTTAAACTTCTTAAAATTTTACGGACAATGTCCTCAGTTTGAAAAGAGCGACCAAGATTTGAAAGTTCGTTGGTTATGCTTGAAAATCGCGAAGACATGCTTTTAATCGATTCATCTTTTTGAATTTTGAAGGCCTCGTATTGTTGCATTAAAAGATAAATACGAAGTTTCTTCACTTGCAATGTTCCCTCGTGGGCTAACTCGAGAGTATCCCAAATTTGCTTAGCCGTCTTACAACCAGCAATACGGCTAGCCTCCTCATTTATAAGACCAGGTAGTAAAAGGAATATTGCTCGAGCATTCTTTTCTGCCTTCTTATAGTCATTGGCAGTGTAGGCCTCTCTTGCTTTAGGACTTTCAACACCATTTGCATCGGTGGTCGTAATAACAAGAGGGCCAGTTTCAATAATTGCCCAACACTCATAATCAGTTCCTTGAATGAAATGCATCATTCTATTTTTCCACCATCCATAGTCCGTGCCATCTAAGACAGGACATTTGACAGATCTGGAATTCATTAAAGCAAGATAAAAGAGAAAAGATAAACTAAAAAAGGATCAAAGTCTTTGCGGTAAAGCAATCAAGAGCACGAGGCTCTGATACCAATTGTTGAGTTTATGGATCCAATACTTAAGAGGGGGAGGGGGTGAATTAAGTACCTTGCTTTTAAAAGTTTTAACACACAACTCGTAACTTATCTATTCTGAATCAGCACTCAGGCAGATTAAACAGTTCAGCAAACTGTTTAATCAATAGATATTGTGCAGTACTGATTCGAACAGATTTGTGAATGAATCGAAATGCAAGAAAACAAAATAACGATTAAACAACAATAAGTACGCAGCGATTTTTAAGTGGTTCGACCTACTCTCTAAAGGGCTGTTGAAGCTAGTGTCTTCCACAGTTAGTGTGATAACGTGTATAAATCTCTTACAGGTTACAGGGTATACTTAGTATTCTTATCAGTTTATTAACGTTTATCGATAACGGTTGGCTTGCTAGAAGTTTGACGTTATTGTCATTTTAATGGCGGTGATCAACTGGTCCCTAAAAGTCACACCTAAAGGATGTGTTTGAGAGATATGATTATAACAAATGGTTGTAATTGGATATTAGTGACTTGGTTTTCAACCCAAGTCACTCGGTTTGTGGAATCTTTTATTCAATGTAATGATGATACGATTATTTAATACGATTAAATAATCCTAGCTGAGACGAATTAAATTTTAATTCGTAATTGAATATAAACTGTTATATCTAATTGATGTATATAATGTAATTATTTAATACGGTTAAATAATGTAAGCTTAAGCGAATTAAATGTTAATTCGTAATTAAATATAAACTGTTATATTTAATTAGCAAATTATAAATATACGATATTTATAGTTGACGTATATATTATACGATATTGTCATAATAAATGATGTCAGACCGGTATTAATAAATCGACTACAAAATGTTGTATGGACTTACTAATATGTGACAACATAAATGGCAATAATAATACATACACATATTATACATTAAATAAATAAATAAAGGAAGACTCTTATCTGGACTCCACTTCCTAAAACAAGTAGAAGAAGAAGAGGGAAGACTCGTCCTTCTACCCTACTACTATTTGCACGGCCAAATTGAGGATGGGAGGAGAGTTATATATAAAGTCTTCTTCTCTACATGATCATCATACAATTTCATATCTCTCAAACACATCCTTTAGGTGTGACTTTTAGGGACCAGTTGATCACCGCCATTAAAATGACAATAACGTCAAACTTCTAGCAAGCCAACCGTTATCGATAAACGTTAATCAACTGATAAGAATACTAAGTATACCCTGTGAACCTGTAAGAGATTTATACACGTTATCACACTAACTGTGGAGGACACTAGCTCCAACAAGGTCTACGTCCTCTATCTCTCTTATTATTATCTTCCATATAAATCAACCCTATTACAAAGAAGACCCCCACAATCAACCCGATTGTGCGACTCGAGTACAACCCCGTACCCCAATAAATCTGTCACTCACAAATATGAAAATTACAACTTTTATTGTCTCCTTATATGGTTCACAAGTTTGAACAATGGAGAACAATATTTGCCTAGAGATGAAAATGAATAAGCACTTGAAAATAGTTCAATATAGGCACAACCTTTTTTTAAAAGTGAAAATAATTTTTTTCAAAATAATATTCTCAATTATAATCTGCATATGAATTTGAAGTGTATGCTCTCAAAAGGTTAATTATTTCTGAAAAATCTCAAGCATATTTATTGAAGAGAATGTCAAGCTATGGAATCTCCAAAAATAAAAGAAAGATAAAATATTCAAAAGATATGGCAATATGTTTTATCCTTATTTTATCTTAAACTCCTTTGAAAATAATAACTTATTCTACTAAGATATTCTTCTTGTTGTTCAAGTATATCTTAGAAGAGATACTCAAGAATATCAATCAGAATAAGTCGTTCAAAATTGGTTAAATTAGAAAAGGATCTTTGCATGAAGATTCCGAAAACATTTCCATTGTGCCTTATGAACTTGCTCTGAATTGAACAGTCTCTGGTACTGTTTAATTCACATGAATTAAGCAGAATCTAAACTTTTCACCTTTACATTTAGCTAAACATCAATGAAGGACATGATCGATGCTTCAAGGTTCTTCCATGTCAAATGTTGATCCTTGTAAGCCTGTTATTACTCATATCTCGCAAACACACATTAATCAAGGGGGCAAATAATATATTAAGGACTTGTCATCATCAACAAATGTGGTTCAACAGTGTCGTTGTTTCAGATTATATCCCCTAAGTCACTTTATCTTTCTTGCACCTGAGAAATTCATACCCTTTTGCAATGTTGTATTCCTTGCCTTTTTGGTTATGCCAAACCCCTTGTTGATAAGCGAGAGCCATAAGATTCCTGACTTGAATAATCTCCCTCCAATACCAGCTTGAGTCATTTTTCGGGCTGTAAGGAACCTAATCAACACTTTTGAGATAAGTATGATTGACCCATTTGACCCATAATAGGTCAGATTTGATGTGAATCCACCAAGCCACTTTGCCCACAGCCGATTTGTTCCAGGTAAGATCATCTTTGAGACCTAAGCCCCATCACTTTTGGCCTTACAAACCTTATCCTATGTCACCAATGGTGACCACATGTATTCCACCCCTCTATCCCACAAGAAATTTCTGCAAATAGTTTGAATTCGGGAAATGACTCCATAGGAAGAATAAACATTGTTGCCCAATAATTATCAAATGTTTTCACCAAAACCAATCTTCCTGCATATGATAATTACCTGGTTCCAAGACTTCTAATTTTGTCTACAATTTTCTCTATAAAGGGTCTGCAATCATGTACATTCAGTTTGGTTGTCTTGTTGGGAACCCCTAAGTACTTAAAAAGAAAGTTTCCCTTCTATAAACCCAGAGGCCTGCAAGACATCAGACTTGACCTCATCCTTAACCCCATTGAAATATGCATTAGACTTACATTTACTCAACTTCAGACTTATAGTGCAAGAGAAGCTAGAAATGGGTCTAAGTATAATCATTATTGATTTAACATCACCTTTACAAAACATTAGAAGGTCATCAGCAACATTAGGTGTGTAAGTTTAAGAGGTTTTCATAGGGGGTGATAGTGGAAATCCAAGATCTCAGTAGAGTAGTCTGGACAGATATTTCTAGTGAAAATCAGAGGTGACAGAGGGTCCCCCTGTATAAGACCTCTATGGCCTTTGAAGAATCCAAACATGTCCCCATTCAAAGTAAGAGAGTAGGAGGCAGTAATCACACATTGCATTATCTAGCCTATGAATTTAGTGGGAAAATTCATGGCCTTAAGCATTTCGTTTAAAAAAACTCATTCCAAAGTATCATATGCCTTTTGTAAGGCAAGCTTAAAGAGACATCTAGGGGAAATTGTTCCTCTATTATACAATCTGATGATGTCTTGACATATAGGGATATTTTACATGATGCTTCTGCCTTTGAAACCTCTCTGGTTCTGGGAAATCAATTCAGGGAGTACACTTGCCTTTGGAACTTGTTTCAACCAATATTGAAACTTCCACATCTTCTAGCACACTCTGATGGTGTGAAACTCACATGATGCGTCAAACACGTCATCTTTCACAGTTCCATTAAGGAAAGGTGTTTTCACAGTCATCAACCAAATCTCCACACATGAATAATATCCATTTTAACAAAGTCTCTACTTTGATATCGTACATTGGTTTCTGTAGGATTTTGAGGTTTTATGCTACCCTTTTGGAGTTGTTGTCCATCACTCAAACATATGTGGGGTAATAAGGTGTAACACCCATGACTCTTCATGAATCCAAAGTAGTGTAGTAGACACTAAAATCATGAATAAAGACCTCAATGATTGAATCTACGAAGTCACAGAAGATGCTAGTCATGCACCGTTAGAAATGTGCAAGTGCATTACACAATTCGAATGGCATCCTACAGTATGAAAATGTACCGTAGGGACTAGTGAAGGTGATATTTTCTTGGTCCTCGAGATGAATGGGTATTTGAAAGAATCCCGCGTAACCATCTAGGTAACAAAAGTATTTGTAACTAGCCGACCTTTCCAGCATTTTCTCATTGAAAGGTAAAGGGTAAAGGTCCTTCTTCGTGGCTTGGTTCAATTTACTATGGTCAATACACATTCGCCACCCTGTGACGATTCTGGTGGGGATAAGTTCACGTTTATTATTTTTTACTATGGTTGTCCCTCATTTCCTTGGGACCACTTCGACTGGACTAACCCACTTAGAGTCAGAAATCGCATAAATGATTCATGAATCTAACAGTTTCATGAAGTATGTTCTCACTACCTCTTACATGCTCAATTTTAGACGACGCTGACCCTGCACACGTGGTTTCAGACCTTCTTATAAGTAAATTCTGTGCATGCAAAACTCAGGGCTTATACCTCTCAAATCATCAAGTTTATACCCTATGGCATTTATTTGAGCTTTCAAAACATCCAATAAGGAAGTCAATTGACCTTCACTAAAGGATTCGCTAACTATAACTAGATACATTTTAGAGTTATCGAGAAAAGCATACCTTAGATTTACGGGTAGGAGTTTGAGTTCAGGTTTTTGTACCTCTACCTTGGTAGGTGTATTCCATCTAGGTAACAAAAGTACCACTCCTTCCTTGGCCATAGGAAAGATACAATGTTGCATGCCATCTACTATGTGATAAGTGAATATTTGTATGATTTTAACCCCCAGTTTAGCTCGGTTTTGTATGTCATTTGTGCTTTGTTAAGCCATTTTATGAGCTAATATCGTCTTCTAGGCGAATTCCTGTGTTCTAACTTGTTTTATAGGGAAAGTGACGTTTCTACGCCCTTTTTCTATATTCCCGAGCATTTGCCTAGAACCCAACGATTCAAAGAAGAAGGCTTGACCATGTGTAAGGCATTTCAAGAAGGTTCACTAACTTAAGAGAGAGAAGAAGCAGAGACGGTTTTGTAGTTGTCGGAAGACAAATCAATTAGACGGGAGAATTCATCGCTTTACATCATATCCAAGCAACAAACCCGATTGTATAAGTCAAGGGGGATGTTGTAAGTCAAGTCAAAGCGAAGGAAGATTAAGCGTTAGTCAAGAGTTTCCAGAAGATGACTTACCCGATCGGGTAAGTGTGTACCCGATCGGGTATTTGTGCTGCTTCGTGGATTGCGGCTCCTTCATCCTATTTTTGACCTATGTATTTATTGCCCGACCTCTTCTCCACGAAACCCTAATACTATAAATAGATGCTCTAGCCTCACACACTCTCACACACTATCTTACACAATCTAATCCTATATTTCATATAATCTTCTTATTAGTTTTCTCTTTAGTTTAGTCTTTCTAGTTTAGTCTATCTTCTTCTTTTGTCTTTTGTTTTAATTCATTTCTGTCCATTTCATATCAAAACATTAGCTTAGTTCAATAAGAATTTCAATCTTTGTATCTACTAGTTGGGTTCAAGAGTTGTAATTCAAAGTACGGTATTTCTATGCGAGGAATTTCTCTTATTGTTATCACTTTCATCGTTGATCGTCACCTAGGTATTCCTAATTTATCCTTTGCTTTATCATTCTTTATTGTTTTCCATTTGATTGTCATTTTCTATTTCATTAGATTCATTTTCATGTTGTTATAATCATAGTTTCATTTATTAGATTGTCGTATAGCGTCGTTATTATCGCCACATAGAGAGTCTAAATTATTGTCAAAATCAACTAAATATGCTTATCTTAACTTTCATTACTAATATCAACACAACCATGAGTGAGTAGTCACTTTCTAGGGTGTAGGGTAGCCATGTTAGATTGATTAAAATATGATAATTGGATAAAGGAAATTGTGCTTTTAAAACATTGTGTCTATGCATGTTTGGACTTTAACAATAGTTGACGATTCTTGATCACAATCTTTGACTAGTGTGGAATTCTTTTCCAAAGTAGATATACAGGAATTGAATAGAAAAAGCGTGACATAGTGGATTAAGACCTAGTAAATCGCACTAAAAGCCTGCTAGACCATCTGATTTATGATTGTAATGAACACACCATTCTTACGAACGCTCAATGAATTGCTTGCATATCCTAAATCCAATTTCATTAATATGTCAATCTACATGTGTGAACCTACTTCCCTAGATGCTTCTCATTAGTGTTAATTTATCATTTGCTTTATTTTTTCATTCTAGTTTGTTTTTATTTTGTTCTTATTTATGCCACTTGTTAGTTTAGACATCACAAAATCCAAAACCCAGAAAATCATTAGATAAAACTCAATTGTGAGACGATTCACAATCCATAGGAAACACTATCTCCCTGAGGATCGCCCCTACTTCCCTACTTCCCTAATTACATTAATTTGTTATTAGCCTAGTGTGGGTAATTTATCTTTGTTTCAGGCTTGCGACAGGCACGATCAAATTTTGGCGCCGTTGCCGGGGAGCACGGTTTACTTTTCCTTTTTATTGTGATTTTAATTACGATTAGTTTTATCTAGTCTTTAGGAACTCAAATTCCTTTAGACCACTCTTGATTTTTTATCTTAGCTTTTCTATCTTATGCCCAGATCTTCTAGACTAGGAACCCCTATTCCTTTAGACCCTGAACTAGAAAGAACTCTGCGTAGGAAATTAAAGCTATTCAACGAAATTTCAAAAGCTTCTGACATTTCAAGTTTAGATCGTATTCGTGAGAAATACTCGGATATCTTACCTAATCTTGAAGGAGAAGAAGATCCATTTTCATCTCCATTTCAAAAATTCAATCAACTTTGAACCAACATTCCATCTTCATCTGCACAAACAAAAATGGTTCGACTTTCCGACCATTCTAAACCCACTGCAGATACACTTCCAAAGGGTATCGCTACACCTTAAATTACAGCTCAAAACTTCGAAATCAAACCTGCCTTCATTAATTTAATAGAAAGAAATCAATTTGGAGGCAATGCCACAGAAGATCCCAACCTTCATATCCAAAACTTCTGTGACTATTGCTCCACAATTAGACAAACTTGAGTATCCCAAGAACAGATTAGGGAAATGCTCTTTCCCTTCTCTTTAAAAGGAAAGGCAAAACTCTGGATCAATAGTCTTGACCGAGTTGCCTTAGGAATAGTCGACTGGGATGGTCTAGCTCTCGCTTTCTATCAAAATTACTTCCCACCAGAACGAACCGCACTCTTACGAAGTCAAATTACTGGATTCCGTCAGAGGGGCGACGAAAGCCTTTATGAGGCATGGGAAAGGTACAAAGAATTACAAAGAGAATGCCCTTATCATGGCCTTGATTCATGGTTCCTGGCTATCACATTCTACAACGGTTGTTGTGGCGAATCGCGTCGTATCATCGACTCCGCTAACAATGGTCGTTTTGATCAAATCGATGTAGAGATAGCTAGTGCGACTATCGAGTCAATGGCAATTCACGATTCTCAGTATAGCAACTCGCGTGCTATGCCGCTCAAAGCCAAGCAGGATGATTCGAGTAAAGTAGCACTCCTGGAAGCCCAATTAGCCCTTCTGCAGCAACAAGTAGGAAGCTCTTCCCAATCCAAGGAGCATATCAACGTCACTAACCACGTAGTGGTATGTGAGACATGTGGGATTGGAGGGCATAGTTTTCAAGAATGTAGAAGTTCAATAGAGCAAGTCAATGCCTATCAAGGATATAGGCAGGGCAACGCTTTCTCAAACTTCTATAACGAAAACACAAATAACCACCCGTTTTTGTCCTACAAAAGTACCAATGTTCAAAATCCCCACCAACAAACTCAACAACCATTCATACCACACCAACAAAAGCCTTACAATCCACCTGGTTTTCAAAACCAGAGACCTTCATTCCAACCTACCTTCAATCAATCATACCAAAATCAACCACCTCAAATTCAAGGCCAACCAAATGACTCAAGTTTGAGCAAAATTGAATCCATGCTTCTGCAAGTTGTTCAAAAGCAGGATTCAATGTTTGCTTAATTTCAAAAGAGTGATCAAGCCAAAGATGCTTCCATCAAAATGATTGAAACTCAAATGGCCCAATTAGCTACCTCTATTACCCAAAGAAAACAAGGCCAACTCCCACCTCATGGTGAACAACCGAGGGACACCGCAAATGCTATCACCCTTAGGAGTGGTACCACTTATATGGAACCTCAGCAACCCAAAGAACCAACAGTTGAGCCTTCACCAGTAGAAAGCCAAAAAGAAGCCCAACCATCCACCGCTAAGGAAGCGGAAGACAAATCTGAAAAGAAGGATGATCTTGAAAAGGAACCCATCAAAATTCAAATTCCATTTCCCCAACGTCTGAGGAGAAATCATAAGGAAACCCAATTCGGTAAATTCATGGATGTTGTCAAAAACCTCCAAGTAACGGTTCCCTTTACTGAATTAATCACTCAAATCCCTTCTTACACGAAATTCATGAAGGATATTCTAACAAAGAAGAGGACTCTGGATGATGTTGAAATCATCGCATTCACCGCCGAATGCAGTGCGTTATTGCAAAATAAGTCCCCTCCTAAGTTAAAAGATCCTTGTAGTTTCTCTATACCTTGCACTATAGGCACCTACACGATTGATAAAGCTTTATGCGATCTAGGTGCTAGTGTAAGCGTTATGCCCTATTCCATTTGCGAAAAATTGAATATGGGAATTTTGAAATGCACAAGTATCACCCTGCAAATGGCAGATCGTTCTCTAAAACAACCTATGGGAGTTTTAGAAGATGTACCTGTTAAAGAAGGAAAGTTTTTCATTCTGGTCGATTTTATAGTGTTAGATATGGCAGAAGATTCGCAAATCCCTATCATTCTAGGAAGGCCATTTCTACACACTGCGGAAGCAGTAATCAATGTCAAGAATGGAAAATTGACATTAGAAGTAGGTGATGATAAGGTCACATACAACTTAAACAGTGCAATGAAGAGCCCTATGCTTGAAGAGCCTTGCTGTTTTCTTGACATTGTCGTCTCAATCATTGATGAATCTCTGTATCCATCAATAATTGAGGATCCTTTAAAAGCAATTTTATTGTTAGAGGATATCTCTGAGAACGATAATTTTGAGATCAGTGAGCTGGAAAGGGACTTGACTGGTAAAGAGATACCGTCTGAAGAAGTTGAGGAGTTCATAAGCTTAATTGATGCGCCTGCCAAGGCAGAAGTGCATAAACCTGAACTTAAACCTCTTCCCTCCAATCTAAAATATGCTTTTTTAGATGAATCTGAATATTGCCCGGTCATAGTGAGTGCCCTTCTTGATGAAAATCAGTTAAACTCACTATTGATTGTTTTGAGAAAACATAAAAAGGCAATAGGCTATAAACCTGAAGACCTCACATGCATAAGCCCCGACTTTTGCATGCATAGAACTAACTTAGAAGAAGGCCAAAGACCTTGTGTTCAAGGTCAACGACGTCTTAATCCCAACATGCAAGAAGTCGTTAAAGCTGAAGTTATGAAATTGCTAGATGCTGGCATAATCTATGCAATTTCTGACTCAAAATGGGTTAGCCCTGTCCAAGTTGTTCCCAAGAAAGGAGGAACAACAGTAGTCAAAAATAAGAAGAATGAGCTCATCCCCACAAGGATTGTGACGGGATGGCGTATGTGCATTGACTACAAGAAGTTGAATCAATCAACTCGGAAAGATCATTATCCTCTACCCTTCATTGATCAAATGCTAGAGAGGTTAGCTTGCCACAAATATTTCTGTTATCTAGATGGTTACTCAGGATTTTTCCAAATTCCTATCCACCCTGAGGACCAAGATAAAACCAACTTCACCTGTCCCTATGGTACTTTTGCTTATCGCCGAATGCCATTTGGCTTATGTAATGCACCTGCAACTTTCCAGCGTTGCATGACTAGTATCTTTTCCGATTTTTTTGAGACTATCATGGAAATATTCAGGGACGACTTTAGCGTCTATGACATTTCCTTCGATAATTGTTTGACAAATCTGTCAAAAGTGCTAAAACGCTGTGAAGAAGTCGACCTTGTTCTCAACTAGGAAAAGTGTCACTTCATGGTGACCGAAGGTGTAGTTTTAGGACACATCATTTCTGAAAGAGGTATTGAAGTGGATCGAGCTAAGATCCAAGTTATTGAGCAACTGCCACCACCTGCTAATGTAAAAGGAATCAGGAGTTTCCTTGGCCACGCCGGTTTCTACCGCCGGTTTATTAAAGATTTTTCTAAAATAGCCAAGCCCCTGACGGAGCTCCTTTTTAAGGATGCGCCTTTTAATTTCACGAAGGAATGCCTTGAGGCATTCAACAAAATCAAACGCGCTCTAATCACCGAACCTATAATCCAGTCACCTGATTGGAATCTTCCATTTGAGCTTATGTGCGATGCGAGTGATTACGCCGTTGGAGTTGTTTTAGGGCAAAGAAAGGAAAACTTCCTTCATGCTATTTACTATGCTAGTAAAACGTTAGATCCTGCCAAAATCAACTATGCCACTACTGAAAAAGAACTTCTTGTCATTGTCTATGCCTTAGACAAATTCCGTTCTTACCTTATAGGATCGAAAGTCATTGTTTACACTGATCACGCTGCTTTGAAATATCTGCTTTCAAAGAAAGAGGCAAAAACTCGACTTATCCGATGGATCTTACTCCTTCAAGAGTTTGATCTAGAGATCCGGGATAAGAAAGGAGCAGAAAATGTAGTCGCTGACCATCTTTCAAGGATAAGAGTAACTGAAATAGGATTGCCAACACCAATTAATGATTCGTTTACTGATGATTCATTAATGGCAATTACTGACTCTCCTCCATGGTTTGCTGATATGGCCAATTTTCTTGTCAGTCGACAGCTACCTTCTGACCTTTCCTATAACCAAAGGAAGCGATTTTTGCATGATGCAAAATTCTTCGTTTGGGATGACCCTTATCTTTTCAAGCAGTGTTCTGATGGTCTTTACAGACGATGTATCCCCCAGTGGGAAGTTAAAGGAGTTTTAGAAGGATGCCACTCATCTGCTTATGGTGGTCATCATGGTCCGTCCAAGACCGTAGCCAAAGTCTTACAATCCGGTTTTTCTGGCCCTCGATGTTTAAAGATTCAAAGGACTTTGTTATGGCTTGTGACGCTTGTCAACGAATGGGTCAGATATCCAAGAGACATGAGATGCCTCAAAACGGCATATTAGAAGTTGAGGTATTCGATGTCTGGGGTATTGACTATCAAGGACCATTCCCTTCTTCTAACGGAAATCGTTATATTCTAGTCGCTGTTGACTATGTTTCCAAGTGGGTAGAAGCAATTGCCACTCCCACTAATGATGCTAGAGCTGTGATTCGACTATTTAAGAAGATCATCTTTCCACGTTTTGGTGTACCCAGAGCCGTGATTAGTGATCGAGGAACTCATTTTGGAGAGAAGCAGTTAGACACTCTGCTTGCCAAATATGGTGTGTATCACAGACGAGGATTAGTCTACCATCCTCAGACCAGCGGTCAAGTAGAAGTCTCAAATAGAGAGTTGAAAACAATTCTTCAGAAAGTAGTCTCAAGATCTAGAACTGATTGGAGTAATAAGCTCGATGACACCTTGTTGGCTTATCGCACAGCTTTCAAAACCCCTATTGGAACATCTCCTAATCGATTGGTTTATGGAAAGGCCTGTCATCTTCCTGTCGAGTTAGAATATAAAGCTTACTGGGCTATCAAAGAACTTAACCTAGACACTAAGCTTAGCGCTGATAGAAGACTTTTGCAACTCAATGAACTAGAAGAATTTCGTTTGCAAGCTTATGAGAATTCTAGGATTTACAAAGAGAAAACGAAGCGTTGGCACGACAAGAGGATAATTAAAAAAGAATTTAATGTCGGTGACCAAGTACTTCTTTTCAACTCCCGTCTGAAAATCTTTCCGGGAAAACTTCGATCCCGATGGTCTGGACCATTCACTGTCACATATGTGAGCAAGTACGGCTATGTGGAACTAATGACTAGCAATGGTGAGAAATTCAAAGTTAATGGACACAGACTGAAACTCTACTATAGCAATTCTATCATCGGATGTTTAGATATTGTCTATACGGAGCGTCCATCCCAACCCAATGATTTCATAAAAATTCGTCGAGCAAGACGTTAAACAAGCGCTTCTCGGGAGGCAACCCGTGTTTTCCCTTTTTGCATTTTTATTTTTGTTTTTCCCTTTTACGTTGTTTTGTTAGATTTCTTTGCAGATGAAAGAGTTTTTGAAGAATCTCTGAAGACCTTCCTTGTCGAGTCCAAAAGGCTAGCCTGGGGGAATCCGCGCTGACTAGTAAGCTTCATTCTTCTTTCATTTTTCCTTTCTTCCCATTAAGCATCTTATTGCATATTTGGTTTTTGTGCTCACATTGAGGACAATGCGATGTTTAGCTTGGGGGAGGGATTGCATTTTCCCATTTTTGCATTTTAGTTATATTTTTCAAATTTTGAATAAGAAAGAGAAGATTTTAGAGAGAAGATTTTTAAATTTGGAACACAATTGAATGCTTTTCATGCTTTGCTTGCTTGTTTGCTATGCTATCATGTTACATTTCCCAAACTTAGAGCTTTCAAGAGATAATGATTCATTATTCATTGAATTTTGCATACATGGGGAAATCTTGTACACAGTAGGCATGGAATGAATCTATAGATGAGTACGCTTGATCTTGACATTTGGCAAACTACATATATTGTAAGGTAGAACCTCCTTAGACTGGTACATCCATACCCAGTCTCATTTAGGTGTGTGTAGTTCTCCTTGTGATGTGTGTCATGTCAAAACACATAAGTATGGTTCTCATTTCATTTCTATAAGCATTGCATTCATGATTCACTAAGATTTGAAGCCTTTTTCACTTTAATTTGCCCCTCAATAATTAGCCCCTTCATACAATTGCTTCACAAAAAATAATAGCTAGATATAAAAACTGCCTACCTTTTGAGCTAGTAGCTAGACTATGGTGTGTGGGTGCTCTTTTGAGAAGATTTGTTCCTGTCTGTCAAAGTGAATTGGGAAAACGAAAAGTTCAAGAAGTGAAGTTGTGTTCAGAAAAGAAAAAAGAAAAAAAAAGAAGAAAATAGAAAAATCAAAGAAAAAGAAAGAAAAAGAAATAAGAAAAGAAGTTATGAGTATCTCCTAAGAAATGTCAAGTCAATGATTAGAAGGAGTTTACCCTTGTGTTTCGTGTGTAATAAGCCAATCTGTTCACTTCTGGCTTCATCTTTGTCTTGTGGGAATTAACCGAAAGTTTGGATTGAGTATCCATTTATCATTGGTCAGTTGCTAGCTCATTCTAATCTTCACATGACCATAACTGTTTGTCCACCTTTCGCCCATTTCCCAAAGCCTTCTTCTCATTTTTCGGCTTCTTTTCTATGTGCATTGTGATCTTTGACTTGTGTTTTGAATTGTTTACCATATTAGATTGCGGACACATTTTCATAAGTCGTAGATAGGTGAGTGTCTCAAAACATTTACACAAAAAGAAATCACCTTTTACATACAATGAGTGTTCGAGTGTACCGCAAGAGTCCATTTGTCAAAAGATCATGCAAGAGCAGAAATTCTGTAGTGAAATTCTTTGTGCTACGCTGTTATGAAAATCTCAGCCATGTTTATGTATCATTCTTGCCCACGTTGCTTTAGGGTTATGATTCATTATGTTTTCAAAGCTTTATGTTGAGATTTGTTTCCTGATGGTATAGTAGCCAATGCTTGCAACCTTGTCCTGGTATTGTTTGTTATGTTTGCTTGAGGACAAGCAAAGGTTTAGCTTGGGGGAGTTTGATAAGTGAATATTTGTATGGTTTTAACCCCCAATTTAGCTCGGTTTTGTATGTCATTTGTGCTTTGTTAAGCCATTTTATGAGCTAATATCGTCTTCTAGGCGAATTCCTGTGTTCTAACTTGTTTTATAGGGAAAGTGACGTTTCTACGCCCTTTTTCTATATTCCCGAGCATTTGCCTAGAACCCGACGATTCAAAGAAGAAAGCTTGACCATGTGTAAGGCATTTCAAGAAGGTTCACTAACTTAAGAGAGAAAAGAAGCAGAGACGGTTTCGTAGTTGTCGGAAAACCAATCAATTAGACGGGAGAATTCATCGCTTTACATCATATCCAAGCAACAAACCCGATTGTATAAGTCAAGGGGGATGTTGTAAGTCAAGTCAAAGCGAAGGAAGATGAAGCGTTAGTCAAGAGTTTCCAGAAGACGACTTACCCGATCGGGTAAGTGTGTACCCGATCGGGTATTTGTGCTGCTTCGTGCATTGCGGCTCCTTCATCCTATTTTTGATCTATGTATTTATTGCCCGACCTCTTCTCCACGAAACCCTAATACTATAAATAGATGCTCTAGCCTC
Source organism: Heliosperma pusillum (assembly GCA_022085475.1). Lineage (NCBI taxonomy): Eukaryota > Viridiplantae > Streptophyta > Magnoliopsida > Caryophyllales > Caryophyllaceae > Heliosperma > Heliosperma pusillum. Next base: position 168,531 of record JAIUZE010066236.1, read on the forward strand.
ACACACTCTCACACACTATCTTACACAATCTAATCCTATATTTCATATAATCTTCTTATTAGTTTTCTCTTTAGTTTAGTCTTTCTAGTTTAGTCTATCTTCTTCTTTTGTCATTTGTTTTAATTAATTTCTGTCCATTTCATATCAAAACATTAGCTTAGTTCAATAAGAATTTCAATCTTTGTATCTACTAGTTGGGTTCAAGAGTTGTAATTCAAAGTACGGTATTTTATGTGAGGAATTTCTCTTATTCTTTATTGTTTTCCATTTGATTGTCATTTTCTATTTCATTAGATTCATTTTCATGTTGTTATAATCATAGTTTCATTTCTTAGATTGTCGTATAGCGTCGTTATTATCGCCACATAGAGAGTCTAAATTATTGTCAAAATCAACTAAATATGTTTATCTTAACTTTCATTACTAATATCAACACAACCATGAGTGAGTAGTCACCTTTCTAGGGTGTAGGGTAGCCATGTTAGATTGATTAAAATATGATAACTGGATAAAGGAAATTGTGCTTTTAAAACATTGTGTCTATGCATGTTTGGACTTTAACAATAGTTGACGATTCTTGATCACAATCTTTGACTAGTGTGGAATTCTTTTCCAAAGTAGATATACAGGAATTGAATAGACAAAGCGTGACATAGTAGATTAAGACCTAGTAAATCGCACTAAAAGCCTGCTAGACCATCTGATCTATGATTGTAATGAACACACCATTCTTACGAACGCTCAATGAATTGCTTGCATATCCTAAATCCAATTTCATTAATATGTCAATCTACATGTGTGAACCTACTTCCCTAGATCCTTCTCATTAGTGTTAATTTATCATTTGCTTTATTGTTTTCATTCTAGTTTGTTTTTATTTTGTTCTTATTTATGCCACTTGTTAGTTTAGACATCACAAAATCCAAAACCCAGAAAATCATTAGATAAAACTCAATTGTGAGACGATTCACAATCCATAGGAAACACCATCTCCTTGAGGATCGACCCCTACTTCCCTAATTACATTAATTTGTTATTAGCCTAGTCTGGGTAATTTATCTTTGTTTCGGGCTTGCGACAGGCACGATCACTATGCAATTAAGAAATTAGATCCAGCCTAAATCAATTATGCCACAATTGAGTAGGAGCTCCTTGCTATTGTTTATGCTTTAGAAAAATTCCGCTCCTATTTGATTACATCGATAGTCATCATCTACATTGACCATGCTGCCCATAAATAATTGCTTTCAAAGAAAGAATTAAGTCCACGACTCACACGATGGATTTACTTTTGCAAGAATTTGACCTCGAAATCCGAGAAAAAAAAGGAGACGAAAATTTTGTAGCCGATCATCTCTCAAGATTAAGGGTTGACGAGATAGGTGTTCCAACACCTATTAATGATTCCTTTGCTGATGATGTATTGATGGCAATTGAGGAGACCACCCCTTGGTATGCCGACATCACTTACTATATTGTTGGTCAACAATTACCATCCAATCTTTACTACAATCAAAGGAAAAAACTCTTACATGATGGCAAAATCTTTATATGGGATGACCCCTACCTCTTCAAGCTTTGCCCTGACAGGCTATATCAAAGATGTATACCTCAATGGGAAGTGCAGGGAGTGCTTGAGGGATATCACTCCTCCCCATATGGTGGTCATCATGTACCGTAAAAAATGGTGGCTAAGGTTCCGCAATGTGGATTCTATTGGACTTCAATGTTCAAGGATTCCAAGGACTTTGTGATGGCATACGATGCATGGAAAAGGATAGGTCGGATATCAAGGAGGCATGAAATGCGTCAAAATGGGATCGTAGAGGTAGAATATTTTGATGTTTGGGGGATTGATTAACAAGGATCTTTTCCTTCATCAAAGGGGAATCGCTACATTTTAGTCGTCGTAGACTATGTCTCAAAATGGGTCGAAGCAATCGCTACTCCAACAAATGATGCAAGCTTCGTGGTTCATCTTTTCAAAACATTCATAATTCCTTGTTCCGGTGTACCTCAGGCAGTGATAAGTGATCGTGGAACACATTTTAGGGAGAAGCAACTCGATGCCTTGTTGGCTAAATATGGATTATCCCACAGAAGAGGCTCAACTTATAACCCTCAAACAAGTGTTGAAGAAGATGCTTCGAATAGGGAACTCAATACAATCATTCACAAAGTTGTCTTAAAATCAATAAAGGATTGGAGCATCAAACTTGATGACACATTATGGGCTTACCGCACTGCATTTAAAACACCTATTGAGACATTGCCCTTTAGGATGGTTTATGGGAAAGCCTGTCACTTGCCAGTAGAAATGGAACATAAAGCTTACTGAGCCATAGAAGAACTAAACATAGATACTAAGCTCAGCGCCAAGAGGAGGTTTTTGTAGCTCAATGAGCTCGAGGAATTATGTCTGCAAGCCTATGAGAGCTCTCGTCTCTAAAAGAAAAATATTAAATGTTGGCACGACAAGAAAATCATTAACAGAGAATTCAACATTGGTGACCAAGTACTTCTTTTTCATAGAATACTTAGTTTTAACTATGTTTTCACTTTTAGGACAAAAGAATGATGAAGCTTCTTGACGATTCTATATGGCACTTCCAGAACAAAGCGAAATGCGTAGCTGGGAGAGTCTATATGGTTTAGTAAGCTTTCCTTTTTATTTCATTTATTTTACCCTTTCTCATTAATCATCTTGTAACCTTCGTACTTTATAGTTTCATATTAGCACATTGGGGACAATATAATGTTTATCTTAGGGGAGGAATTACATTTTGTATTAAAAAAACAAATTCATCATTATTATTACATATTATTAATTCATCATGATGCGTGTCCCGATTATTGCTTTCAATCTTAATAACCTATTCTTTTTATGGAATTTTGCATAGATTGGGAAGTCTTGGACATAGTAGGTAAGTGATGGATTTAGAACAGAGTAAGGTCGATCTCGACATTTGGCAAACTGAAAAATTAAAAGTTAGAACCTCCTTAGACTGGTACATCTATATCCAGTCTCACTTAGGTTTGAGTAGATCTCCTTATGATCTGTGCTATGTTAAAAACGAATAAGTATGATTCTTATTCCGTTTTGTACAAGCATTGCATTCATGATTTGGTTAGACTTGAAGCCATTCACTTTGAAACCATTGCCCAAAATTTCTAACCCTTTCTCACATATTTCATTAGCTACGTATAAACATTGCCTACCCTTGTTAAGCTACTGATATGCTAAATTTTGTTCAGAAGCTCGTTTGGGATGTCATTTAAAACCTTGTCAAAGTGAGCTTGGTTGGGCGAAATTACTGATTTCGGCACCGAAAAAAAAAGAAAAAGAATTATGAGTAGACAAAACAGAAAAAAAAATGCAAAAAAAAGAAGAAGATTGCTTGGCTTGTGTTTTGAAATGTGAACCATATCAGATTGCGGGCGCATTTTCATAAGTCGTAGATATGTAAGTGTTTAATTTAAATTTACACATATGAAATAACCTTTTGCAAAAATGATTGTTTGAGTGTGACGCGAGAGTCTATTTGTCAAGAGATCTTGCAAAAGCTGGGAATTTCTGTTTAAATCTGTTATGCTACGCCGTTATGTAAATCTAAACCATGTTTTGTACTCTTCTGATGCCCACGTTGTTTTGGGTTTGGGTTGATTATGCTTGTTAAAGCTTTATGTTTAGGTTACATATTGATGGTGTAATAGTCTTTGCCATCTACCCTTATCTTGATATTTTGTTAGGACAATCAAGACTTTAGCTTGGGGAAATTTGATGTGTGTTATTTTTGTGTGATTTATCTCTCCATTTAGTTCGGTTTTATACGTGATTTGCACCTTTTAAAGTGATTAAATGAGCTAATATCATTCTCTAGGCATTGCTCGTGTTCAATTGCGTTTTGTAGGTAAAGTGGCGGTTCTTAACCATTTCCTATCAATCTCAGCATTATTCTTGAAGCACAAAGATAGTAGAAGCGAGTCTTGGGAAACTAGAGGTATCTCGAGATTATTCACTTGTCCCAAAGAAGAAGAAATGAAGTCAGACCGCACACCATCGAAGATTTGACTAAAGACAACGCTAAGTCAGAATTGAAGCCAACCCCTAACCTCAACTCCTATACTATAGGGGTCAATGGAAGTCCAACGATTAGTACTTTAATAATCTCTTCAAGTAAGAATGACGCGTCCCCTATTGGTTTTGTAGCATGGGGAAGCATGAAGGAAGAAAACAAAGCGAAAAGAGGATAGAAACATGTGTCCCCCGTTCGGGGACTCCTAAACCCGACTGGGTTCGCAAGTGTCTAGTCGCTCCTCAATAGAGCTCCCTCTAACTAATGAAAGGTATTGAATTGTATTGATGTTACGCATCTTCCAAGGCCTATATAAGAAGGGATTGCAACATATTTCTACAAATCACTCAACACAAATTATATATACATTCCCTTATCTTATCTCCCTTTCTTATAAAAGTTATTTTAGTTAGTTTTTGATCTTTTTGAAGTTTTGTTTGAAGAAGTTTTGTTGTTTAAGGTGTTACATAACTTTATATGGATTGATTATACTCTATTTCAAGCCTTAATTCAAGTAATAATTATGTCTTTTCTTAGTTCTTATCATTTCTAATCTGATTTCAACATATAATCTTTAGTTTATGACACAATCTAGTTCTTGTTTCTATAATTTACAATTGTTATTATCATTTAAGTTCATCATCATCACTTTTATAACTCTTGTCTTTCAACCATAATCTTAAAATGGCTAGTTTAATTTGTCGTACTATAACAATCACATTATCCCATTTAAACATGAGTGAGTAGGTGTAATTATACAGGTATAGGGTGACCATGTTAGATTAGTAATTTGGAATTGTTGGAAAAAGAATTATTGTTTTTTTATCATTGTTCTATTGCATGCTTGGATTGTAATGTTGGTTAATGATTCTTGATCACAATCTTGGACTAAATATAATGTTCTTTCCTAAGAGCGAAAGATGGGAATTGAATAGACTACGCATAGCATGGTAGTTTTATCTAGTTTAACGTTAAAGCTCGCTAGAAATTGTCCTATAGTAGCAACAATTCAAAAGATGTTGTATGACCTAAAAAATGAATCAATTGAGTGTTTTATAAATTCCAAACTTGACATAAATTAATATACACGTGTGGACCTATCTCCCTAGAACCTTTATTATAAGTGTTATCATCATTTCACTTTTGTTTATGTTTTTCATTTTGTCCATAACAACTCTATAGCAACTTTCGACCTAGATAGGAACCTTTATCACAAGATTATCACGATAGTAACTCCCGTCTCCGTGAAATCGACCCCTTAATTCCCTAATTACATTTATTGTTGTTAACCTAGTCCAAGGGTTATTACCATTGATTTGGGTACGTGACTAACCTTATCAGGACATGAAGAAACACTGGGGTGTAATGGCTTTTGTGGTTTGTGTATGAAGTTTGCGTAGAACTGGAAATGTTCGCAGTTTTTCCCGAAGTTCATACAATCTTGCACCATTGTTGCCCAGTAGTAACTCAATCTCTTTACACGATCGTGTAGTTTAGGAGCAGACTGATGAGAACCACAAATGCTAGAGTGAGCTTCATGCATTGCTTCGTCAGCTTCATCTTTACTCAAACACCTCAACCATTGTCCTGAGAAAGAACGGCTGTAGAGCGTGCCTTTATTATAGTGAAGAAACTTTAGAGCATGTCGACATACCTCAATATTATGTCAAGGATCTTCAAGTAGTTTTTGGTGTTTAAAAATGAAAATCATAAGTTAACGCCTGTCATCTTCATTAGCTGTGTAAGCGTATATCATGTTTGTTGCATCTACATTTTCCACTTCTTCAAGCAACGACAATGCCAACGGATCTTGACTGGACCTTGCATAGAATCTTCTTCCCCTAGTGCCAAGGTGGTTTCAAGGTTAGCAAGCTAGTCAGCCAACTTACTGGCACTTCTCATTATATGGCCAATACTGATGAAGTCAAGTTGGTTAAGAAATTGTAACGCTTGTTAATGGTAGGGAATTAGGTCTTCCTTTTTTACTTTGTATTTGTCAAGGACTTGATTGCTCAACAATTGTGATTCCTCGTAGATGTCAATATCCCTAACACCTATCTCGATTGTCATTTGAAGCCAAGTATGAGAGTTTGGTATTCTGATACATTATTTGAACACAACTGAGTAAGTGTGAATGCCATGACATGATGTTGTGGAGACATGAATACAACTCTAGCTCCATCTCCATCCCACCTTGTAGTGCCGCCGAAGTACATATGCCAAGGAGGTAGAATGTCCACATAAAAATATATCATCACCTGGTAGATCGTCTTAGGATTCCCACTTTGGTCGGACTGGATGATCAACAAAGAAGTCGACAATGTCTTGATCCTTCATAGCCTTTTGAGGCACAAACTCCAGGTCCTATTACTTAAGTAGTACCGCCCATTTAGCAAGTCTACATGATAGGACTAGTATGCAGAGTATGTACTTGATGGGGTCAAATTTTGAGGCCACGTGTATTGTATGCACTTGCATGTAATGCCTTAATTTTTGGATGACAAACACCAATGCAAGACATATCTTCTCAATTGGAGAGTAATTCAACTCAGCTCCAACCATGTTAAGACTCAAGTAATAGAGTGCCTTCTTCTTGCGATCTTTAATTTCTTAGGTACACATTTCCCCTACCGAACGTTCTTGTGCGACAATGTATAAGACCAGTGGCTTTCTAGGAATTGGTGCACCCAACACTGCTGCACTAGCCAAGTACGTTGTTATGCTCTCCAAAGCATTTTTGCATTTTTCATCCCATTAAAATGGAGCATCCTTATTAAGGAGATGGCTAAATAGCTGAAAACGTCCAGCTAGGTTGGAGATGAACCTTCTAATATATGCTAAGCGTCCTTGACATCCGTGCAACTCCTTTAATGTCTTTTGTTCTGGAATTTCATTGATAGCTTTGATATTTGTTTGATCAATCTCAATGCCCTATGTCTGACCACAAACCTTACAAACTTCCAAAAAATGTGACGCCGAATGCACACTTAAGAGGCTTTATTATGATTGGAGGTCTTTCACATGATCTTTTATTTTTTTTTGATTTAACAACTACATCGTCAACATAATAATATATTATTGTCTTATGCAGGATGTCATCGAAGATCTTTTGCATTGCTCTTTGGCATGTTGCGCCAACATTCTTCAATCCAAATGGCATGACCGTATCATAGAAGATCCTTTTGGAGTTTGAAAGGTCGTTGCTTCTTCATCTTCAGGTGCCATATGTATTCGATTGTAAGCAGCTTTACAATCCATGAAGGAGAGGGCTTTGTGACCACTGGTTGCTGATCGGTTATGTCGCGGTCCCGATACAAAAATAATTACCCACACTTAGGCTAACAACATAAAGAATGTAATTAGGGAAGTAGGGTGTTGATCCTCAGGGAGTACGTGTTAACTATGAATTGCTATGGATTGATTTTCATTTAAGTTCGAGTCATTTGAGGTGGTTGTATAAGCTATTAACATAAAATAAAATGACAAGTATGTAAATGACGATATGTAAATGACAAATATGTAAATTGTAGAATGTAAAACCCAAAAGAGAAGACTTACCCGATCGGATTGTCACGTACCCGATCGGGGAAGTTCTCTGATCCGAATGGCAACAATTAAATTCTAACTAAAGGCGATATTTAAATGACAATATTGAAAGACTATATAACCAGACTAATAAACTAGATAATAATAATAAAGTAAACTATCTAAGAACGGAAATAGAAAGACGATAAGGTAAACTAACTAGATAACAATAAAATAAACTATCTAAGAACGGTAAGGTAAACTAACTACTCAAGTTGAAATAGTGAAAGAGAAATACATGTAAAACGATTCAAAAGTCTCATAGATACCAATATTAGAATTACTATGATTGTCTAGGCCTTGTAGCGGTATATTCCCTTCGGATTCGTACCGACCTTTTAGTGGGTCCTAACGTCCTCTCAGCATGGTTAGGTCACTAAACCCCTATTGGCAGTCCTAATTCCCATCCCAACTCTCGTTATAAAGATAGAAATTGACTAATACAAACAATTGTTTATGGCCACTAAACATAGTTATAGAATTTGACATGACCAAAGGAAGAAACAATTAGATGGTTCAAATGATATCTACTCTTCTTTTTATTCATTTAACTCGTGAATCATTTCAAAATTGCAACTCTATTTATTTTATTTACACAATGATAATTTTACAATATTATATCTAATCTATGTGATCATGTGACTAAGTAAATTAATAAGAAAAAGATGTAGGACATTAGACTATGAAATATAAATACTAAGGTGATTATGGTGATTATATTAATAATGATTCTAATGAAAATTTTTATGATTATATGATTAGGTAAAATGTAATGTGACATGCTAAACAATATTTTGGTTTTAACTAGATTAAGTTTAGATTGATTTCCTAACAACAACAATATGAAAACAATACTAATTAAATTAAAGTTCATGATGAGAATTGCATAGTAAAAGATAGAGAATTACCGAGTTTGGAATATGAATATATAAGAACGAAAGTAAGAACAAATATCCAATAACAAAAGCTATGAAAACACTAGAGGAACACTAAGAAATAAACTATATTCTAAAACTTGTAAGAAAGTGTGCTAAAAGATATAACAAGATGATATAAGATATGATATAAGATGATAATGGATAATTGGATGATTGAATGATTATTGTGTGTGATGATCATTGGCTTTTATAGGGCTGCATGGCTGCTGATCCCTTGTCCAAATTCGTACCCTAGTCAAAGCATTAAATCACACATTTAAGCTCGGTTGAAGAAGAGCTAAGTAACGTCCACTTGCAGAAATACCCGATCGGGTAAATGGTAATCAAATCGAGTAAATGTGCAAGATGGATTCTTCCGTCTTTTCGTCTTAGGCACGGAATTGGGCTTGGGTTGATCTTCTTTTTACTTGGGTTGATGTTTCCTTTTGAAGTTCAAAGCCAAAGTCCAAGATAAATCCAATTGAGGAAGGATGTAGCGGAATTGTAATCAAATCGTGAACTGGCTATCATCAATTCTTTGAAAACTCGTATCCTAGTGCCTTTGCTCCATAAAGTAGGAAAATATAACAAAACCGCTTCATTTCCTATAAAACGAGTCAAAACACGTAAACCAACTAGAATAGTAATATTAGCTCGTTAATCACTTAACAAAGTGCATAAATCGTATGGAAATCGAGCTAAAACGGGGGATAAATTAGTACAAAATATCCCTCATCAGTTGCGTCAATCGATCATGAACTCTATAACTAGCAAAGGGAAGTCATTCTTTGTACATGCATCATTAAGATCTCTGAAGTCAACGCATATGCGTATTTTTCCAATTTTCTTTCTGACTGGGACAATGTTTGCAATCCATGTAGCATATTTGACTTCGCGAATAAAGCCTGCATCTATGCGTTTGTTGACTTCCTTTTCAATTTTAGGTATAAGCTCTGGCCTGAAATGACGTTGAGATTGCTTTTTGGGACTAATGCCTTTCTTGATTGATAAACGATGAACTGCAACTTTTAGGCTGAGCCGAGGCATCTCTGTATAACTCTAAGCAAACACCACTTTGTATTGAACCAATAACTTCTTCTTCTTCTTCTTCTTCTTCTTGTTCTTCTTCTTGTTCTTCTTCTTCTTCTTCTTCTTCTTGTTCTTCTTCTTCTTCTTCTTCGTCCTCCTTAGTAAGTAGAGCGTTGTACTAATATAAATTAGACGAGGATCTTCAGAAGTTCCTAGGTTGAGTTCTTTTATCTCATCTACAGTCGATTTCCCCCGTCTTCAAGTGTTTCAGGGTCCTCATCGGCCTCAACTTATTCATTGTCATCATATATCTATTCTTCCGTAATGTGGTATGACGACGTCACAATATCAAAGTCTTTTGGCTTTTTTGTGCCAGTTGGTCTTGAAGATGAAAAAAAAAGCTCTTCAACATTTTTTATTCGCCACTGATAACTAGTACACGCCTCATTACTTTAAACGGCTCATGCTAGATGATATCCACTACTTTCAAACGCTTCATGTGAAAGAGCACTGTGCTTCTGAGGTCATCACTTAGTCTCACTAATTCTTCACATGGTCCCACAGAAATAAAGAGATAAGCACTCTGACTACTATCTTGCATGGGTCTCCTAGGCAACTGATGACTTTGTTTGGAGGACGTCCTAGACGCTCACGTGTTATGCTCTTCTTTGTCGTATGCAACGAAGGGTTTGATGATTCGTCTTCACTCACACCCTAATTTCTTAACCTAGAAAAACGAGAAGTGGGTTTGATTGAAGGACTTGGTCTTCCTAACCTTGTGAATCCAGAAAGGAAGAACGTTTACTACAGGTGGACTTATTCGGTCAAATACTGAAGATGGATTCACCTTTTCTTCTACTTCATTTTCTTCAACCTCTTCCATTGTGATGTGCTAGGAACATGTAGTAGTCCTTTTTTAGCACCAATTATCACAGGTGCAGGAGACTTATATCCGTGCCCAGCCTTTGTCACCTTGAAGCTCCCTTCTTGTTTCAACAGCTCTTCCTGCGTCTTATTAAGACCATATGGCTCTAGTACTATAACCTTTCCGAGAGCAGTTGATTTTGTAAAGTCACCAAGCCTTTTCTAGTAGCTTGTAAGCATTGGAATTAAATATTCCATTGCTTTCCGCTTTTGAGAATTGGCCAGGTGAACATACGATACCATTTGGAGGAGGCCTCACAATCTTCGTTTGAGAAGAGCTTGGAAGAGGTGTGATGATTTTTTCTACCTATTTTAACTTGACCACATGACTTGTCTTTTATCCTTAAGCTCTCTCTTTGATGTTGGACACTTTGCAAAAGTACTCTCCCCATCTTTGCGACAAGACTTCTAGATATAAAGCACTACTGCCGATGCGTTCTTTTGTGGCATCTCTTGCGTTCAGTGTCACTATGATCATTGTGGGTCTTTCTATCATGAAGCTCCACAATTTCCTTCTAGAGTTAATCAATTTTCTTAATTTTCTCTTTCTTCTTGCTCAATTCATCATCTTTTCTAGGAGCTTGTTCATGTTCTGGACCTGCTCCTCGAGAGTAGAGCTACTTATCACCATAAGTGAAGCACTAGTAGAAGTAAAGACTTCTTTGTTCTTTGGTGATGTCTTGGGTGTACACGAATATGCCATGTTGATGATAAAAAACTTTTAGCTTCATCACATGAAAGAGTAGAGGCAACAATAGTAGCTGTAGCAGCAGCAACTATAGAGGACATAAAAATCCTGCGTGACCTAGTGAGGACGCATGCAGAGTGTAGACTGGTAGCAGCAGCGTTGACAACAACCTTCTTTGCCATTCCTGTAGTGTAGATGCCGAATGATTGCATAACTGGGGAGGTAGCAGCAGTAGGAGTTCCCTGCGGGATGGCATCCTAGGACTTCTTAGAAGCGTTGGAGGAGATATTTTCCTTGGGAGAGATTCTCTTGTAGTTGTAGATTTGATTGATACGGCGGTAGAGATGAGAGGCAAAGTTTTTCGCGTCTGGTTCACCAAATTTATAACATGAAATTTTTTATTACGATAACTGAAATACAAAATAAGGAAACAAATGAATTTTATTAATAAATATCAAAAGTATGTGTACAACGTCTAATGTATCATCTGATTTTAATATGCCGTAAGGGGTACGTGTATGCGATACATGTGAGGGGTGCGCGCATAGACAACTTGTATTGCTGCACAGTCAATGTAGATTTGATTTCTTGAGAGGGTCGCGATTACTTAAATCTCTCTTGAAGGTTTGAATTTTTTATTGAGCCTTTTGTGCAGGCGACGCGATTTATTGTGCTTGTTGACTGCTTGTAATAATTTTCATATAGAGGATTTGTTGGAATTAAACTCCTTTTCTCTATTGCTCCTTGCAATAATAAATTCTCAATCTTCCAAAATGAATAAGGAAGACCTCTATTTATAGAGCTTGAATTCTCTTTGGTGGACTTTTGGTAGTCACAGGCGCATATATGGGCTTACTTGTAGACTTGGCCTAACTTGCTTGTTTCTGGGTTTAGAGATTTGAATAGCTTAATTTTTAATCTGACTCGACCCATATTTGTTTTATTGGAACAAAATAATAAAGTTATATTAAAATTTGGTATTAACATAAACTAATTTATAAATTTTATTTATTTGGCCCATTAATAAATTTTCCGTGCCTACACCTAGACTAAGGGAATTAGTCACTTATATTTACAATTAAAGCAACATATATGAATTCAAATAATTGGAACATAATTACAATAATAGAAATGCTAAATAACATTGTATAAAAACTGTAATGAGAATAACAATATAAAATGGACTTAACTAATTAATATTATCAAAACAATAAGAACGCAATAACAATATAAAATACTTAACAACGATATATAAAAACTAGAATGGAATCAAAATAAGAGAATAATGATTACAAGGCCAATGGAAATAGAACTTGAATAAGGACTAAAAATAACTGCGGAGAAGAACACAAAAGAAGGCTTGAATAGAACCAAATTGTTGAATACAAGAGCAAACTAAACTAGAAAGAATATATAACAAAATCTAAGAAATATTATAAGGTAATAAATTGTGTTGTATTGTGGTGTGTCTTTTGCAAAGATTGTAAACATCTTGTTTTATAGCAATCATCTGGGGCATTAGCATTTACGAGAAATAATAAGAAAAAAAGTCGAGTAAAGAGGGGGAGCTAAGGCGTCACAAACGCCTGGACAAATGTAATTGCGATCGGAGACGCAACTAAATGGGTTTCCTCCTTTTCATTGTGTTTTACTCTTAACATCACGCATCCCCAGGAGTTCGGGGTTTCCAACCGGAGAGTGGACAGGATTATCTTATTTTGGGGCACGATTCCCCTTCATATTTGAAATGTTGTTGACCCCAAGGGATATCAGGAGTCAATGCTTGGGGTTCACATGCATTTCTTACAATCTCCAATTTAATTAGACAATTATAGTAATTAGCCCTTAATATTTTGAACAGTAATACGTTATTAAATCTATGTTTTCTATATGGAAGAGTGAGTGAAAAATATGTCGTGTCACTTAGGCCCTTTTAGTACTTTTATAGCCATTTTAATACAGGTCTTAAGTCGGGATTTGTAATAACTTCAATTTCTGTAATTGATGTACTATTTGCTAATAATTGAGTAAGGTTTGAAGAACTTGGTGCGTTGAGTCTCTCATATGTAATTCTGAGTCCTAAATGATTCCAAGTTGTACATTCGTTATTTACAACTTTTGCATGATAGGATGGAGCGGTAAAGCAAGCCAACCCGGAGAGTCATATCCGAAAGTCAAATCCACCAACCTGAACCCGTCACAACAACGTAACGGGAGTCAAGAGTTAAGGGTTGTTCAATTAGGCTAGTTCGAAATAATGGGTACACCAAGGCCAAAAGAGGAAGAACAGCGGAACAGAAGAAACCGCAGGCTGAGGTCCACACCGAAGCTTGCGTCATACATCGTAGCCTGCGGTCCCCACCTAAGGTTGCGGTTTTACAAACTATTTTGCAGCCAAACTTCCAGAAGGAAACCGCGGGATGAGGTCCACCACGTAGCCTGCGGTCACCACCTTAGCCTGCGGTTTTGTCTGCGTCTTGAATTTTTAAGGCGTGTTATGATTAAGTGACGGCCCGTCTTGGAAGTTTATCCTAGAATGTGAGCCACTATAAAAGGAGAAGTTGAAATAGCAACATGTATGATCCAAGCGACCTCTAAAAACCCTTAGAATTATTTTGATTATTATATTAAGAAAAGTTGAATCTTTCCACATTTAATTGAAAGTTAAACTACTATTTGGTGTAATCTACTTAAAGGTTCAATCTTTCCTTAGTATTTGTAAGAATTCAACCCTTATCTCTCTTATTAGTAACTTTATCTTGTTTTTATGACATTGTTGAATGTTTAACCGTTAAGGTTGGCCATATTTATGTTTTCTTTATTCATCTTATGCTAATGTTGTATAAATGGCTTAGTTTATAGAATATATTGTAGCAAGCTCACATCTTGTCTAAAACGGTCTAGTTTTTGCATCTTGTGAGTGGGTAATGTTTGTCATCTCTTACTAATTGGCTTCGATTAGTGTTGGGAGTTCTTAATCTTATTCCTATCCATTGAATGTTTCTAACGTCTCTTTCTTTTTCACTAGTGTTGGCTTAGAATCTAGTTAACTTGTGTAGAGAATGTGATGTTTCATTGTCTTAGATGTCAGTTATTATGTCTGGGATTAAGGTCATATTAGGATAATAAGTATAGGGGTTGGTATTCTTGCTTGTGCTTTGGTAGATTGTTCATTGAAATAGTAGAATTGTATCAATCATCTCCTTTATTGATATTCTCTTGCAGAGTAAGTGTTTGTCAAGTTGTCTCAACACCAAATTTCATATCTTTTTAACCATTTTATGCTATTACTTCAACCAAATCTCTCTTGTTTTATATTCAACATTGTTCACCATTGTTAAATACTCATTGTGTGTTAATATTCTAATTGGTGCCCTTAATTTTGTCCTTAGGCCTTTTGTTGGTGATTATTCTTTAGTTTAGTTTGCCTTAGCTTTATCTATGCTTTCTCTTGGGGTTGACTCTTACTTTCACTTTACTATCTTACTTAGAGTCTAGTCTAGTGATAGTTAGTTAATTATAATTTGATAATTTGTCGTGCTAATTATCGGTTTTAATGACGCCCGTCCTTGGCGTGCCAAATATTGACACCATTGTCGCGGAAGGCAATATAGCTAAGTTTGGTTGTCTAAATTCTTTGTGAATCTTGTTCATCTTCTGCTTTTGTTGTGACAAGTAATTTCTTGTTTTGTTTGTTGAGTCATTAATCATTTTTTCTTCTCCTTGATTTATAAGTAAGTTGAAGTTATTCATAAGTCTTGTTTCAAGTGTGTAGCTTTTATACCTAGGTATCAAAGTCTCCCACTTGAGTTTGAATTTCGAGGAGACTTATTAGAGACTATTGATTGGTTCTTCACAAACCCTTTCACAAATCCACCACCCACCAACCAAAATCGAGAGGACGAGGTTCCAAATCCCATTTCCGTAGAACCATGGGAAGTTTAGTATCCAAACGACAACATGATGAGTAAAATAAATCGTAATCGTACCATGGGGGAATTCAGAGCACCAAATCTTGAGCAATAACCTTTGTGCATTTCATACCATGCAAATATCAATCTTGATGTGTGAAGGAGTCATCCCGAATGGAGTTACGGAAGATGACCCTAATAGAAACTTGGGTGATGACCCTAATAGAAACTTCTCCGAGTTCCATATGATGTGTGAAGGAGTCATCCCGAATGGAGTTACGGAAGATCAATTCAAACTTTGTGCTTTCCCGTTCACCCTCCAAGACACGGCAAAGGATTGTATTTTCTATCTCCCGGCGAACTTCATTCACACTTGGATCAATTTAAAGGAAGTCTTTCTCAACAAATACTTCCCCCCTTCTAAAGCCGCTCACCTAAAGAAAGAACTCTCTACAATCCATCAACATATTAAGGAAAACCTCTATGAGTATTGGTGTTAGAGTAAGTGTCCTCTATAATAGTGCATTTATATAATGAAACTCATTTGGAATATACGTAGCATGATATATTTTGATACTCCATGTCAGTTGATTAACGTAAATCGGTAACGCTCAGCTGACTAGAGTTTGACGTTATTGTCGTATGACGGCGGTGATCAACTGATCGCTTTAAATCACACCTATAGGATGAGACCCAAATAGTATACTAATTATTTGTATATGATACAGTTTAATTAAGGCATTACATATATTTGATATGTACGTTTAGTTACGAGCGTTATTTATTGGAAATTAAGTTAGGAACTCATTTCCCTTAAGTTTATTAGTCAATTATACGATAACTGAGTGAATAAATTTTACGTCTTATTTAATACGATTAAATAAGATTTTATTTAGTGATTAATCGTTAATTCAATAAATAAGTTGAGGTTATGCATATATTTTGAGATAGAGGTAATTAGTTAATTATAATTACAAGGAGTTGTAAAATAAATTAACTAGGCATTGTGGCACCCATTATATATTGATATAATGGTAAAATATCACTTAAAAGTTGAGTGTTTATTGATTATTATTTTAAGTCATATAATTTTTATATGATCAAATTAACATTTAATTATATAAGATAATTAAGCATATGATTATAAGTATTTGTGGGACAAATATCAAAAATCAAAACGGACTACATTTCACCATGTGGACCGAAATTTTAGTGGAAAAACACAATGATGATTGTTCATTTCTTGTATCACACTACAACATATTGATTATGACAAGTTATGACATAAACATGATTATAATCAATCCCAGACACTACCTATTTGCATGGGAATAAATAATCATCAAAATAAGAGCCACAAGGGCTATCACCATCCGGCCAAAAGGCCTACATAAGAGAACAAGAGTTGTTCTCATTTGTACAACTTCATTTTTTGCTTATTTTCTTTCTTCTCTCTAAAAACCTCCAAAATCTCTCTAAAAACTAACATGCAAACTAATATTCATACCATATTACTAGTGTAGTAATACAAAAATATTAGTAGTATTTTTCTTACTTATTATCTAGTTAATAATAAGCTAAGATTATTTGGGTTGATTCTTGGGTGCAACAAGAAGGAGACCTTCTACTTTGGAGGTTGTTTTTGGACGATCATACAAATTCCATGCTCAAGAACAATAAGAAAAGAGTTTCTTTTGTGCCCATTTTGACCGAAACGTTCTCATTGTAAGGATATTTCTTCTTATCTTTATATTTATGTTTTTATATTTGCATGCATGATAAATTGATCCTAAATCATCAAGTTAATGTAATTTAATGAACTAATTAGAGAAGTCTAATTAGAGGTCTAATAAATCTTATGGTGTGTGCAAATCTTGTATTCAAGGCAAGATGATTTGTGCCCTTTTTATTGAAAAGGAAATCGAATTAGTAAATTATTGGCCCTATTACATAAGGATATGTGTGGTCCAATAACAAACAGAATCAGAGATGGTTATGACTAATTCACTTTATTTACCGATGATTTAAGTAGATGTTGTATTTGATTCTACTTAATGAGGTGTTATGAGAAATCTTTTAAAAGTTCAAAGAGCTTCAATGAGAAATAATTAACTACCAAGAGTATTAGATCAAGGACTTTCGACTAAATCGTAATAGAAATAACTAAGTATTGACTTTGATTTTCACCAAAAGTATTGTCAAATGGTTTCGCGAGTTAACTTCTCTAACACACATTATGAGATAATGTAACACCCGGAAATGTACCCTATTTTTCTAGTAGAAATATTTTACGAAATCTTTTCAGCAAATTTAAGTTTTAATTTATAATTTTATGTTCCGAGTCGAATTTAGAATTTCCGAGTTCGTATTTGGAATTTCTGCGAGATTCCATGAAAATCCTGTCTTAAGGCGAGTTTGACTTTTCTTGACTTTTGAGTCGAGTTTGACTTTTCTTGACTTTTGAGTCGAGTTTGACTTTTCTTGACTTTTGAGTCGAGTTTGACTTTTCTTGACTTTTGAGTCGAGTTTGACTTTTCTTGACTTTTGAGTCGTCTTTAACTTTTCTTGACTTTTGAGTCGTCTTTGAATTTTCTTGACTCTTAAGTCAACTTTGACTTTCGTTGACACCCTTTACTTATACTCCCTCATACTCCTTAACCTATTTCATTAACACAAACACCAAAATCATTCCTTCTTCCTCATCAAATCACCAAAACCTAAACCCCTCTTTGATCCGATCTTATAATCATCATACCGCATTCGTTTCTTGTCGGAATTCACGTAAGTTCGTCTTATACTTCCCCTCTTAGCTTCCTCTATCCGTATTAGTAATAAAATTACAGTCTTTCTCGCTTTTTAAATTATCCGTCTTTCTCAAGGTGGATGATATTCCTCTTTTATTATCTAATTGTTTGTAGGTGGAGACTAGGAAAGCTTAGTAACCGTTTAAAGACGCGTAAAGGTAACTGTGAAGGGTTACTCGATATCATTTACGTGTTTTGCATGCTTTATATGTTAGAAATCGTATTTAGAAGACGATTAGGAGCTTAGGAATCATGTTATGATTTATGATTGTTGTTATTTGATGATTTTTGATGATGAATATTGATTGTTGTTAGTTGATAGAAGTAAATTATGAAAATTGGAAATGATAGAAATGGGTTGTTGTTCTCGGGTGGACTCGTGCAAATTCACAGCACCGACCCTTTTTGGTAGAATGCTCATATCTCCTTCGTTACTTGCTTGTTTTGGGCTTGTGACCACTCGTTGGAACCGTAAGAGGATAAGCTATCACCTCGACTTGGAGTTCTGTATTTAAATATCTTAGAACTCTAGTTATGACAGCTTGAAGTGAACCCTTGTTTAAGTTAGTTTCCAAACTTGTTGTTTTGGAGAGTTATCTATGTTTCTTATTTATTATGCTTCTTAAACTTTGTCTAATGCTTGGGTATCATGTATTGATTCATGTTTTTGGATATATGATATCTCATTCGCATGTATCACATGTTTTGTGACGGTTTTTGCTATGTCCCACTTTGAGTCGGTTTATACAAATGTTATGGTTTGAGCACTATTTTGTCTTGTGCTTTGTACTCTCATTCCCTTGGCTACCTTCCCGTTCGTAAGGCTGGAATGTCGGAACGGAGAGGTATCCTACTGCTTACTTGCATGTGTAGTGGGCATACGACGACGTTGTTGGGAGTTGAACGCTATGCGTTGATCGACCCGGCCGTCAAATGTTGTGTACTTGCGAGGTGGTGTTATTTGCATGTAGCGTACCGCTTGTTATGAGGCTTGTGCTCTTTTCCGCCTCTTTCGTGAATATCGACCGAATTTGGGGTACTCGGCGTCTATGATTGACCGAGTCTTGGATGCGAAATGTTTATCGCATGTCGAATCGGAACACGTTATTCCGAGAGTCAGGCCAGGTTTAGACTAGGACCGTATTATTATCGTCGTCCTACCGGAGGAAATTAGTGAACATATACGAAATGTTATCGTGTATGCGTTACAGGGAAATGCTTATCCCGTGGATGCCTTTTAATCATACTTGCCATGTACACGATGCTAGTGCGTTTCATTTACCGTGAGAGATGTCGTCTTGTGTCGTCGTTCTGTGAATGCGTGATTTCATGATATTATTCATGGTCATTGCATGATTGGACACCGTCAATGTCTTGGTTCGTGAATGGATGATAATATGTTGGATTTATTTTGATCATCGCATGACTTGACTTGGTTTGTCTGTCGAGTCTCAATCTTATCAAACTTATACCGCTAACGGTGAGATGCAAGCCCTAGTGAGCGTATTCGGTTGCCTAAGAGTGTCTTCCCCGAGTCTTTGAATAACATGATGGTTTCGGATTTGATTTCCACATGATCTTATCATTATTTATCAAATTGCCTATCTATTCTTATCGTATCTCACATGTATATCTATATATGCATGATTTTACTTTTGTATTTCCTTCTATGTACGTTTAATGTTATATGGCTGGGAGAACCCGGAGTTACTCCCCACTGATTGTGGCGTTCATGTTTTTCATGAATGAACAGGTTGCTTGCATGGATGGCTTTTTGCTTATGCTATTTTGGGTTCGGGTGTGAGCTAGCGGGCGTTGTCCCTGGATGAAACACCTCTAGACATTGTTTAGCTAGTTGCTAATTACTTTGTCTTTTGTTAACACTTTGAGAGACTACGTCTCTTGTGGTATTTTTATTTAGTTTGTAATATTTTGACACTCCTCGTATTTTTCTATCTTGCATGTATAAAGGTTGTTAAAATACCGTATTTTCCGCTATATAATTCACATGCTTGGTAGTTTTTATATTTCCGCAGTCGCGAGTTGTCACAGTTGGTATCAGAGCTTTATCGCCCTGCTCACACACGTAACCCTAAACTAAACTCACTTGACTTGAAATAATAAATGAGAGATGGGTAAGACTTAAGGACCTAAGGTGGTAGTCTTTGGTGTACTTGATGTTTGTTAGGTTCTAACTTGTTTGTTGATTGTGTTGAGTGATGTTATGTTTGTTTGTATCTACCATCTTAAGGTGGATCATTGTGTTACTTAGAAGAAGTATCCTCTACCGAAGATTTGAATATTTACAAGCCTAATTGAAGTGTATTTCTTCCTCATCGATGAATTCTCTCGTCTTATTGTTTTATGCTCTCTTCCTTCTATCTAAATGCTTTTTAATCATCTAACTTCTTTTCCCCTTGGAAATTACTCTTGTTACTTTCCTCCTCTTTATCAATTTGTACCATCAACTTCCTTGTGTGACCTTTTGTGGACACCTTACCCTTTGGTTTGTGGCATATTGTACTTGGTCGGAAGAACTTTGAATTTTGTGGAATATTAGTGTTTGTTAGAATGAATTTTGTGATTTGAGGAAAATGGTGTAGATCTAAATTCACCCTATATTGATGATTGGTTGTAACTCTAAGGAAAGGTAGTAAGATGAGTTTGATGATTTTAATGCTTGATGCTTGTCATGACTTGTGTGTAAATAGTTCATGATATTTGATGGTGTAAGGTTGAATGAGTTGGATATGACTTCTTAACTCAATTAGTAATTTAGTCTTTTGGACTTAGAAGTTTAGTATTGTTTGGAAGACCATGCTTATGATAGATCTAATTGGTGTAAATAAGAAGTTTTGAATGATATCTTAAGGTGCGAATTGCTTTTGAGATGTAGTGACGTCTTGTGGTTTCCTTTTGTGTGTTTGTGAGTATAGGCTTGGTGGAAAAGCTTTTGACTATAGTTCTTGGATTTAAAGATATGATCTTATATTATGGTATCGGAGACTCGTTTGAAGTAGTAAGGTTTCGTTGTAAGTTGAACCATATTACTTGAAGATTATAGATATGAGCGAGGTTTGATGATGTGAGCTATGATGGAAATACCTTGGGACGTTAATGATGATGTTTGACTTGAGGTCGTACTTTGTTAATAATGAACTCGTGGGCTATATGATATTGATAATGACGTTTTGTTCGGTGTTCTACCTTATGGCCATAGGAGTTGAAAAGAGATTAGTATGGAGAATTCCTTATTGGTTCTTCGGTTTTTGAAACCTTGGTAATGTGTCAAATTATGGAGTTGAGAGAATGTTACTATGCTTGAGTTGCAATTCCGTAATTGGGAATCCGTGTTATATGAAAGGGTGGATGAATTGGGTTGTTAATCGATTTGTTAAATCTAGGTGTACCTTACTTTGATGATTGTGGTACGATGGTCCCTTGTAAGAGACCTTTGTTTGGGATGAGTTGTTTTACTATCACCCTAAGCCTGAAAGGAGAAATTTGGTGGATTAAACTTTAAACCCTTACTCGTGCCATCATTCCTTTTCATTTCCATTCTTGAATGTTTTTGTCAAGATTGATCTTTAAGAAATTACAAGCTCTTACTTTCTTTCTTACTCAGATATCTTCATAACTCTACTATCTGCTTTGTCTCTTCCTCAACCTCGTTTTCCTTTTTCGCCTTCGCCTTTTTCATCTTATCGTAGTCTTTAGTGACGCTTCCTAATGTTCCTTGTATCATGTTCTTTTATCCCTACTCTCTTGAGAGGTAGTTTTTCTAATTAGCTAACGTAAGGGTTAGTAGGTGTGTTTTGAAGAAGTTTCGAATATGGTACCTAACCATCCTATTAAGCTAGTTTCATGTTTAGATGATTATAAAGATTTGAGGATAAACTTAGGATGAAACTCTCCTAGTGGTTTTAGACTATGAAAGCTTAATGTTGCAATATCGTTTTGGGGATCGAAATAATCATAATGATAGTTGGTAGTTGTGGTTAAGACTTTTAGTGATTCTTTAAGTGTTACTTGGGAAATTGTGGTCTTTAAATGTTGGACCCTAACGGGAATAATTACCTTGTGGAATTTGGATTGGATGACCAAACTTGAGGAATATTGTCATAAGCGAAAACCGATGTATTGAGAGTTTGAAGGAGCTAAATAAATTTATGAACGGTCGCATTGCTCTATGATTGGCAAAAGTTAAGTGAAATGAGATTTTGAGACTAATCTCTTTTGAGGATTTGTGTTTTAACTTTTGGAGATGAGAAAGTTCATTGTTAATAGCTTAGGATAATGAATTTTGGAATAAATTGGATCAAAGAATTTCATAGTAAGCCTCTTTTACCTTGTGCTTGTTAACGATCATGTTTCCCTAGATATAAATATTTTGTTGGTGGTTTCTAATAAGAGTTTTGATGGAGCTAAGAAGATTAGAGTTCGCAATGAATTTTCATGTGGATTGTTAGTTGTAGAGTCTACCGTGCCGATGGACCTTAGTAGATTCTAATTGGATTCGAATAAATGGGATTTGTTACTCGAAGTTTCGTGATTATGGAATATTTTTGTAGGAATTCTGATGATTGAAAATGATGAGTTGCAAATTGGGTAAATTGCATTCTCTTGAGGATTAGAGTATCAGTAGAGTTAGTACTATCGAGTTCTTGAAGATCTTCGTGCCGACTTCATCATGATTCTTCATATCCCTAAGAGTTTGATTTGTTTCGTTTTTGCGTGTTTTGTATATATTTTGTTATCGTTCATGTTTGTGAACTTTATGTTCGAGTCGCTCTATGTATGTGTAATGTCGTGTTATTTTGATTTTATCTTTGAGAAAACTTTCGAATTTACATATTGTGTTTCTAAATTAACTTTTCAAAGATGTCCAAGGATATATTTTGTACCTTGTTTTTGGAGAAAACAGATTTGTGTTGCTTTTATATTTGGATTTTGTGTTTGGTTGGATGTTTGGACTTGTTATTGGAGACGTCTGGTGACTAGTCCTGCACTTACTAACACTTATTTTGATTTCACTATTTCGGCATTGATTTAAATTTTGATAGCTAGAGTTCTCGTTCACGACGGGCACCCTTGTGATTCGTAAATAAAGTTTCTCACTTATGAAAAATTTCCTTAAACCGTTTCGAGAAGAGCATCATTTCATAAATGTTTTCCCTTGCAAAAGCTTTCGTGTTGATTTTGTAAACCCGATTCTTGTCCTTGATACTTTTATTTTCTATTCTCAAGTTTCGAGGACGAAACTTTTTAAAAGGTGGGGTGATTGTAACACCCGGAAATGTACCCTATTTTTCTAGTAGAAATATTTTACGAAATCTTTTCAGTAATTTTAAGTTTTAATTAAGATTTTTATGTTTCGAGTCGAATTTAGAATTTCCGAGTTCGTATTTGGAATTTCTGCGAGTTTTCATGAAAATCCCGTCTTAAGGCGAGTTTGACTTTTCTTGACTTTTGAGTCGAGTTTGACTTTTCTTGACTTTTGAGTCGAGTTTGACTTTTCTTGACTTTTGAGTCGAGTTTGACTTTTCTTGACTTTTGAACCGTCTTCGACTTTTCTTGACTTTTGAGTCGTCTTTGAATTTTCTTGACTCTTAAGTCGACTTTGACTTTCGTTGACTTTTCCGACTCACCCTTTACTTATACTCCCTCATACTCCTTAATCTATTTCATTAACACAAACACCAAAATCATTCCTTCTTCCTCATCAAATCACCAAAACCTAAACCCCTCTTTGATCCGATCTTATAATCATCATACCGCATTCGTTTCTTGTCGGAATTCGCGTAAGTTCGTCTTATACTTCCCCTTTTAACTTCCTCTATCCGTATTAGTAATAAAATTACCGTCTTTCTCGCTTTTTAAATTATCCGTCTTTCTCAAGGTGGATGATATTCCTCTTTTATTATCTAATTGTTTGTAGGTGGAGACTAGGAAAGCTTAGTAACCGTTTAAAGACGCGTAAAGGTAACGGTGAAGCGTTACTCGATATCATTTACGTGTTTTGCATGCTTTATATGTTAGAAATCGTATTTAGAATACGATTAGGAGCTTAGGAATCATGTTATGATTTATGATTGTTGTTATTTGATGATTTTTGATGATGAATATTGATTGTTGTTAGTTGATAGAAGTAAATTATAAAAATTGGAAATGATGGAAATGGGTTGTTGTTCTCGGCTGAACTCGTGCAAATTCACAGCACCGACCCTTTTTCGTAGAATGATCATATCTCCTTTGTTACTTGCTTGGTTTGGGCTTGTGACCACTCGTTGGAACCATAAGAGGATAAGCTATCACCTCGACTTGGAATTTCTGCATTCCCAAATTTAGAACTCTAGTTATGACAGTTTGAAGTGAACCCTTGTTTAAGTTAGTTTCCAAACTTGTTGTTTTGGAGAGTTATCTATGTTTCTTATTTATTATGCTTCTTAAACTTGGTCTAAAGCTTGGGTATCATGTATTGATTCATGTTTTGGATATATGATATTTTCCTTCGCTTGTATCACATGTTTTGTGACGGTTTTTGCTATGTTCCACTTTGAGTCGGTTTTCACAAATGTTACGGTTTGAGCACGGTTTTGTCTTGTGCTTTGTACTCTCATTCGCTTGGCTACCTTCCCGTTCGTAAGGCTGGAATGTCGGAACGGAGAGGGATTACTATGCTTAATTGCCTGTTGTAGTGGGCATACGACGACGTGGGTTGGGAGTTGGAACGCTATGCGTTGATCGACCCGGCCGTCAAATGTTGTATACTTGCGAGGTGGTGTTATTTGCATGTAGCGTACCGCTTGTTATGAGGCTTGAGCTCTTTTCCGCCTATTTCGTGAATTGATCTACCGAATTTGGGGTACTCGGCATATATATTGTAAGCCCGAGTCTTGGATGCGAAACGTTTATCGAATGTCGAATCGGAACACGTTTATTCCGAGATCCTGGCCAGGTTTAGACTAGGACCGTATTATTATCGTCGTGCTACCAGGAGGAAAATAGTCTACATATACGAAATGTGCTCGTGTAGAGTCAGGGAAATGCTTATCACGTGGATGCCGTAATATACTTGCCATGTAAACGATGCTGCTGTGCGTTTCATTTACCGTGAGAGATGTCGTCTTGTGTCGTCGTTCTTTGAATGCTTGATTTCATGATATTATTCATGGTCATTGCATGATTGGACACCGTCAATGTCTTGGTTCGTGAATGGATGATAATATGTTGGATTTATTGTGATCATCGCATGACTTGACTTGGTTTGTCTGTCGAGTCTCAATCTTATCAATCTTATACCGCTAACGGTGAGATGCAAGCCCTAGTGAGCGTATTCGGTTGCATAAGAGTGTCTTCCCCGAGTCTTTGAATAACATGATGGTTCGGAATTTGTATCTTATGCTCTTATTAGATTATTTATCGGAATTGCCTCATCTATCCTTACCGTATTAAATGTCTATATATAATGCATGGGATTTAACTTTTGTATTTCCTTATATGTACGTTTGATGTGATATGGCTGGGAGAACCCGGAGTTACTCCCCACTGACTGTGGCGTTCATGTTTGTCATGAATGAACAGGTTGCTTGCTTGGATGCCTTTTTGGATATGATGTTTTGGGGTTCGGGTGTGAGCTAGCGGGCGTTGTCCCTGGATGAAACACCTCTAGACGTTGTTTAGCTAGTTGCTAATTACTTTGTCTTTTGTAAACACTTTGAGAGACTACGTCTCTTGTGGTATTTTTATTTAGTTTGTAATATTTTGACACTCCTCGTATTTTTCTATCTTGCATGTATAAAGGTTTTTAAAATACCGTATTTTTCCGCTATATAATTCACATGCTTGTATGTTTTATATTTCCGCATTCGCGAGGGTTGTCACAATTTTAGTCTTATTTTATGCTCACTTAATCTTTGTAATTGTGACATGTTAGTATAGACTTTCATCATTACCACCAAGTCCACACTCCACTACCTTACACAATTTATAAAAGAGGAAAAGTGTCCCACAAGGGGCTCATGGAATCCGGCCAAGATGGCCTTATAAGGACATGTGATGTTCTCATTTTTTCCACTACTTCACTTGCTTATTTTCATACTTCTCTTACTAACTCAACTTCTCTCTAAAACTCACATGCAAACTAATATTCATATTATATTACTAGTGTAGTAATACAATAATATTAGTAGTATTTTTCTTACTTATTATCTAGTTAATAATAAGCTAAGATTTTTGGGTTGATTCTTGGGTGCAACAAGAAGGAGACCTTCTACTTTGGAGGTTGTTTTATGGAGGATCATTCACTAATTCCATGCTCAAGAACAATAAGAAAAGAGTTTCTTATTGTGCCCATTTTGTCGAAATTCCAATGTAAGGAAATTTTATCTTATCATTATATTTTTGCTTTTTTATTTGCATGCATGATAACTAGATCCTAAACTATTAAGTTAATTTAATTTAATGAACTAATTTGAGGAGTCTAATTAGAGGTCTAGGACTTTCATGTGTTATCAGAGCTCAATTGTTATATGAATGTTGATTTTTAGCATTAAAATCGAGTTATACGATAACTTGAGTAAAATCGAAAATTTGTGTTAAAAATGGTTTGCACAAAATTTTTTGATTTTCATGCATACCTACTGACCTCAAAATGGTTGTGGTCAATTTTGGTGATTTTAGGGATTGATTTGCTATTTATTTTGACTTATGGTCTTTAAATCATGTTAATATGCATGTTTTTATGTTAAAAGTCAACTAATAATGGTTGCATGTTAATTATGGTCATAAAATTTTTATATGATTTCACATGTATGTTGTACATACTGTGTGTAAAATTTCGTGATTTTTAATTAAGTTTTGCATGATTATTGATTTTTATGAGATAAAAGTCAATAGAGTGAGATTGTTATGTTCATAAAATTGAAACGTCCTTTTCTGGTCTTGAAAGTTTTTGGTACATTTAATAATCTGATTTATATCATCTTGGTGAAGTTTTGTACTTTGTTTCACTGTTTTACTATATTTATTGGTTTTTATTTGATTAAACCGATAAATATAAAGCTATTTGTTTATAAACTTAATTCAAATTTTTGGGCAAATATTTTTGGTTTTTGGAGTTCCTGGAAATTTTACAGAATGTAAAAAATTTTTGGTTTAAAATTTTATGATGTTTATATTTTATTTTGGGTTTATTTCATAAAAGTTGTGATTAAACCTCTATATTTAGCAAATACGATCAATTCAAACAAATAAAATACAAAAAAATTAGTGGGGACTAGTTTTGAGTTCTAAATCTGTTTATATAATTAGTTTGAGCTTAAATACGATTTAAGTGTTGATTATTGATTTTTAATAGTTAAAAATCGATAAAATCCATAAAACCGAGCTAAAATGAGCATGATAAGTGTTAAGGGCGATTTTGGCATGATTTTTACAGCATTTTATTTATGGTGTTATGTTTCAATGAATGAATGTCATTCATTTTATTTTTAATGCAAGTTGTACCTAGAATGGCCTAGGTTATTTTAATCGGTATTACCCATAATGTAAGGGAATACCGATTCTGTTGTAATTTTAATTGCGATCTCGCTTCGCCCGTTTGTAATAATTTAATTTCATTTTCTAGATCAAATGTATAATAGGAATTTTATTTGTATCTTTTTATAATAATTTATTATGAAGACGGAGATTCCCGAAGTTGGTTTCCGATTTTGTAATCGTCTAGTTAATTAGATTAGCTAGGTGACCATACTAGGATTTATTATTTGCTTGCTTTATGTTTTTCCGCACATGCCAAAATCGCCAACATGCATTTTTATTTCTCGATTGTCAATTTAACGTTATTCAAAATTCACCGACTTAGTTCACTTATGGGAATTAATAACTAAATTGACAAGACCTCTCACATAACTTAAAATAAATTGAGATTTAGCCTTACCAATTGAAACACCTATGAACCCCGTGTTCACTAGGGCAACCACAACGTGAACACGTTTTACCTCGGGTAAGTAGGGTGATGCGATCACACGCCTAAATTGGGTTGGACTCAACGGGATAATTGTTATCCCGGGACTAGGAGATTATTTTGGTTGAAATCCGTCGACCGAGAGTTCTAGGGGTAGAATTAGTCAAAATGATGACTTAGCGTTTATTACATAATAGTGGCATAACATGTTCATTTTTATCTGAAATGCGGGTCTCGGATTCACTTATATAATTTCGTGAGAGGTCATTTTATGAGTGACTTGTTAAAATTGTTTTACAAGTGAATTATTTATAAGCAATGAATGTTTATTTTCGTTAATATTTATTTTATTCACGCAATGACAAATATTTTATCCTTCTACAAACTTGTAAATCCGTTCAATCGTGGAAAGGAGTTTTCATTAATTTATACGGTATCTTTTTTTATTGCGATTTAAATCTCCGTTTTAACCACTATAGCTAAGACAAAATGAATTTTTCCTTTTTGATCCTCATATTCACCATTGCAAATGTCTCTTATGAAGAGTATACAAATATGTCACACTTTGTCAAAATCATTTTGATTTTTTAAAATGACGTCTTCTTATTACAATGGTGCATCAATCTTTTTGCTCCAAAGAAAATATATGTAATATTTGGTATGTCGTCATAATGCTCCTTATCGAGGCTTACCTCAAAAGAGGCCAAATCTGTTGGGACGCCTAGGTTAATCGATTTATTAGAAATCGTGAATAACCAAATACCATAGTCACTATATGAAAGGTTTATCTTTTTTGAAGGTAAAACCATGAATGAAATGAAGAACGGTCTTCATAATAATTCTAATCTATTTGTCTAAGTAGAGATTCATGAAAGTGAGTGGGAGCTCTAAGAGGGATGTTTAGATTCTTGATTGTTAAGAATAAGACGAGGTTCAAGAATAGGTTGGCACGATGTTGGCACAAGGCGAGGGAAAAAGGTAAGGCTATTTTTAATAGCAAAGTCAAGCCCAAGCAAGGTGTCAAACCCAACCTTTGATGATTCTATTCTTACATTGTAGGACACAAGAAAAGAATCTGCCCCAAATTTTCTGATGAAATTGGGTGTACTACACCTAAAAGTACTTTCACCTATAATATCTGTATGATAGACATTTATTTTGCTAAATGCAATTTTTGGGTATTAGATACCTATTATGGTTCTCATCAATGTATTCAATGCATATAATAATGATTCGTGTGACGACTAGCTATGATTAAATGTCGACTTACAAGGGAAATATAACAATTGTAGTTTTATTTCTATAGATAGAGACATATAACAGTTATAATGTGCTCAATCTAATTTTGGATTTAGAGGTATACTTTAATAAAAGTTATTATGTACACGACCTCTAAATAAGAATATAGTATCAACCTTAGTGTACGACACAAGTGTTTCACTTTTGTGAATAGAAAAAGCGTTGTATCTTTTTTATGCCTGTATTTGGTCAATGGTTATTCCATACCAATCAAAGGTAATTATATTCTTAACCTAAACTAGAAATTACTTGTCATATATTTTGTAACAGGCTCGAAATTGGTGACCCTAATCTAATCTTAATTCTGGATTGTGTAGCACATAAGAGGCTAGTATCGACTAGTATCCCTAAGCCATTTGATTTTGAATCTTATGGTGCATACGAATCTTGTATCATGGCAAGATGATTCGTGCCCTTTTTATTAAAAAAGGAGATCGAACTAGTAAGTTATTGACCCTATTGCATAAGAATATTTGTGGTCCAATAACAATCACAACCAGAGATGTTTATGACTACTTCTTCACTTTATTTACCGACGATTTAAGTAGATATTATGTTTGATTCTACTTGATGAGGTGCTAAGTGAAATCTTTGAAAAGTTCAAAGAGCTTCAATGTGAAGTAGTTAACTAGCAAGAGTATTAGATCAAGGACTTAAGACCAAGTCGTAACAAGAAATATCTAAGTATTGACTTTGATTTTCACAAAACGTATTGTGAAATACTTTCACAAATTAATTTCTCTAACACACATTATGAGATAAGTTGTTGTTAAATAGAGAAACAAAACCTTATACGATATGGTTTTGTCTTTGTCAAGTCACCCTGAGCCACTTGACTAACCTTGGGCTTTTATTATTTTGGCTGCTATTTATTTTTCCACCATACCAAAACACATTTAAAACAGTCGGATTTTATTCCATATAAGACATGGATGAGTAGCATACCTAAATTTGTAAGTTATCCGAATGAAACAAGTGCTCAATAATCCTACATTGATCACGAGAACAAAGTGTTTGTGGCTCGTGATACTGTCTTTCAATAAAAATACGATTATTTCTTGATAACACAGAGTGGGAGAAAATGTTTCAAGAGCCACAAACTGAGCATATGATCCGGAAAAGGTTTCCTCATTGCTTGTTCAGTAGTTGTTTGTTTGGAACCTAGGAGGTCAGGTGGAATTTTTCAAGTATTTGATAGTGTGATGAGTTCGTATTACTTTTAGAAAGAGACTAACCTGTGAATTATAAAAGAGTGTTTCTAGTCCCAACTTCATGTTATGGCTTAGAGTCATGCGATTCGAAATGGACTTCATGCACAATGTGTTGGAGTAAGTGTCCTCCACAATAGTGCATTTATATAATAAATCTCATTTGGAATATACGTGGCATGATTAGTATATTTTGACACTCCACGTCAGTTGATTAACGTAAATCGATAAAGCTTAGCTGACTAGAGTTTGACGTTATTGTCGTATGACGGCGGTAATCAACTGATCCCTTTAGGTCACACCTATAGGATGAGACCCAAATAGAATACTAATTATTTGTATACGATACAGTTTAATTAGTGCATTACATATATTTGATATGTACGTTTAGTTACGAGAGTTATTTATTGGAAATTGAGTTGCGAACTCATTCCACTTAAGTTTATTAGTCAATTATACGATAACTGACTGAATAAATTTTACGTCTTCTTTTAATACGATTAAATAAGATTTAATTTAATGATTAATCGTTAATTCATTAAATTAGTTGAGGTTATGCATATATTTTGAGGTAGAGGTAATTAGTTAATTATATTTACAAGGAGTAGTAAAATAAATTAACTAGGCATTGTGGGACCCATTATATATTGATAAAATGGTAAAATATCACTTAAAAGTTAAGTACATATTGTTTATTAATTTATGTCATATAATTGTTATATGATCAAATTAACACTTAATTATGGAAGATAATTAAGCATATGATTAATAAGTATTTGTGGGACAAATATCAAAAAATCAAAATGGTCCATATGAAACACTTGGACCGGTTTTAGCTAGTAGAAAAACAATCATGTCTATTCTCTACTAAATCCACACTCCACCAAGTGATTATGACATGTTATGACACATGATCATTATCATTTTCTTACCCACACTCAAGTCATTTGCATGAGAATATAATAAGCAAAATTATCACCCTTTTGGTGAGAGCATGACCGGCCAAGTGCCCATAAATAGTGCACTTGGTTGTTCATTTCATTTTGCTCATTCATTTTCATTTGTTTTAGATATCTCTCTAAAATCCTCAACTTCTCTCTAAAACTCACATGCAAACTAATATTCTCTACATATTACTAGTGTAGTAATATACTAATATTAGTAGTATTATGTCTTACTTATTATCTAGTTAATAATAAGGTAAGATTATTTGGGTTTAATCTTGGGTGCAACAAGAAGGAGACCTTCTACTTTGGAGGTTGTTTTATGGAGGATCATCCATTAATTTCATGCTCAAGAACAATAAGAAGGAGTTCTTATTGTGCCCATATTGAACCGAAAATACCCCATGTAAGGATGTTTTCGTCTTATCTTTTCTTTTATGCTTTTATATTTGCATGCATGATAACTAGATCCTAAATCATTAAGTTAATGTAATTTAATGAACTAATTAGAGGAGTCTAATTAGAGGTCTAGGACTTTCATGTGGTATCAGAGCTCAATTGTTACATGCATGTCGATTTTAGGCATTAAAATCGAGTTATACGATAACTTGGGTAAAATTGAAAATTTGTGTTCAAAGTTGGTTTGCACGAACTTTTTGATTTACATGCATATCTACTGACCTCAAAATGGTTTTGGTCAAATTTGGTGATTTTATGGATTAATTGGATATTTATTTTGATTTATGGCCTTTAAATCATGTTAATATGCATATTTTATGTTAAAAGTTAACTAAAAATAGTTGCATGTTGATTCTGGCCATGAAATTTTGATATGACCTCACATGCATGATGTACATACTGTATGTAAAATTTCGTGACTTGTAATTAAGTTTTGCATCATGATTTATTTTTATAAGATAAAAGTCAATAAAGTGGAATTATTATGATCATAAAATTGAAACGTCATTTTCTGGTCTTGACACTTTTTGTTACATTTTATAATCTGATTTATATCATCTTGGTGAAATTTTATAATTTGTTTCACTATTTTACAATATTTAATGGTTTTTATTTGATAAAACCGTTGAATACTATGTTATTTGTTCATAAAATTTATTCAAACTTTTTGGGCAAAATTTTCTGTTTTTTAGAGTTCCTGGAAATGTTCCAAAATGTACAAAATTTTGGTTTCAAATTTTTATGATTTTTATATTTTATTTTGGGTTTACTTCATAAATGTTATGATTAAACCTCTATATTTAACAAATACGATCAATTCGAACTAGTTAGTGGGGACTAATTTTGAGTTCTAAATCAGTTTAGATAATTAGTTTGAGCTTAAATACGATTTAAGTGTTGATTATTGATTTTTAATGGGTAAAAATCGATAAAATCCATAAAACCGAGCTAGAATGAGCATGATAAGTGTTAAGGGCGATTTTGGCATGATTTTTATAGCATTTTATTTATTTTTTTATTTTTTAATGAATGAATGTCATTTATTTAATTTTTAATGCAAATTGTACCTAGTATGGCCTAGATTATTTTAATCGGTATTACCCGTAATGTAAGGTAATACTGATTCGGTTGTAATTTTATTTGCGATCTCGTATCGCCGTTTGTAATAATTTAATTTCATTTTTAGATCAAATGTATAATAGGAATTTTATTTGTATCTTTTTGTAATTAATTATTATGAAGACGGAGATTCCCGAAGTCGGTGTTCCAAAAGACGGGTGCCATGAAGAGGCAAGGGGCCAAGGAGTTGGTTTCCGATTTTGTAATCTACTAGTTAATTAGATTAGCTAGGTGGCCATACTAGGATTTATTATTTGCTTGCTTTATTTTTCCGCTCATGCCAAAATCGCCCAACATGCATCTTTATTTCTCGATTGTCAATTCAAAGTTATTCAAAATTCACCGACTTAGTTCGCTTATAGGGAATTAATAACAAAATTGACAAGACCTCTCACATAACTTAAAAAATTGAGATTTAGCCTTACCAATTAGTAACACCTATGAACCCCGTGTTCATTAGGGCTACCACGCTCGTGGGTCCCTTTTTACCTCGGGTAAGTAGGGTGATGCGATCACAAGCCAAAATTGGATTGGACTCAACGAGATAAGCGTTATCTTGGGACTAGGAGATGGATTTAGTTGAAATCCGTCAACCAAGAGTTCTAAGGGTAGAATTAGTCAAGTATTGACTTACCATTTCTAGATAAAGGTAGCATACGATGACTTTTTTTGTCTAAAGATGGGTCTTGGAATCACTTATATAATTTCGTGAGGGGTCATTATATGAGTGACTTGTTTAAAATTGTTTTACAAGTAAATTATATATAAGCAATGAATGTTTATTTTCCGTTCATATTTATTCGCGCAATGACAAATATTTATCCTTCTACGAACTTGTAAATCCGTGCAATCGTGGAAAGGAGTTTCCATTATTTTATACGGTAGCATTTTGATTGCAATCTCCGTTTAAAGCACCGTAGCTAATGACAAAATGAATTTTTTCTTTTGATCCTCATATTCACCATTGCAAATGTCTCTTATGAAGAGTATATGAATATGTCATACTTAGTAAAAAATGTTTTGATTTTGTTTTAGTGACGTCATCTTATTACAGCGGTGCATCAATCTTTTTGCTCAAACGAAAATATTTGTAATTTTTGGTATGTCGTCATAATGCTCCTTATCGAGGCTTACCTCAAAAGAGTCCAAATCAGTTGGGATGACTAGGTTAATCGATTTATTTGAAATCGTGACCAACCAAATACCGTAGTCACTTCATGAAAAATTTATCCTTTTGAAGGTAAAACCATGAATGAAATGAACAATAGTCTTCAAAATAATTCCAATATACTTGTCTAAGTAGAGATTCATGACAGTGAGTGGGAGCACTAAGAATGATGTTTATATTCCTTATTGTTAAGACGAGGTTCAAGAGTAGGTTGGCTCGGCTTTGACACAAGGCAAGGGAAAAAGGCAAGAGTATTTTGAATAGTAAAGTCAAAACCCAAGCAAGGTGTCGAACCCAACTTTTGACGATTCTATTTTACAGTGTAGGACACGAGAAAAGAATTTGCCCCATGTTTTCTAAAGAGTTAGAAATTGGGTGTACTATTTTCACCCATAATATATATATGATCGACATTTATTTTGCTAAATGCAATTTTTGGGTATTAGATACCCATTATGGTTTTCAACAATGTATTCAATGCATATAATAATGATTCGTGAGACGACTAACCATTATTAAATGTCGACCTACAAGGGAAAAATAACTATTGTAGTTTTATTTATATAGAGACATATAAAAGTTATAATGTGATCAATCTAGTTTTGGATTTAGAGGTATACTTTAATAAACGTTATTATGTACATGACCTCTAAATAAAGAATATAGTATCCACCTTAGTGTACGACACAAGTGTTTCACTTTTGTGAATAGAACAAGCTTTGTATCTTTTTATGCCTATACTTGGTCAATGGTTATCGCATACCAATCAAAGGTAATTATATTCTTGACCTAAACTAGTAATTACTTGTCATATAGATTGTAAAGGCTCAAAATTGGTGACCCTAATCTTAACTTAATTCTGGATTGTGTAGCACATTAAGAGGCTAGTATTGACAACTATCGCTAAACCATCTGATTTTGAATCTTATGGTGCGTGCAAATCTTGTATTCAAGGCAAGATGATTCATCCCCTTTTTTTAAAAGGAAATCGAACTAGTGAGTTATTGGCCCTATTACATTAGAATATGCGTGGTCCAATAACAAACACAACCAGAGATGGTTATGACTATTTCACTTTATTTACCAACGATCTAAGTAGATATTATATTTTATTCTACTTAATGAGGTTCTATGAGAAATCTTTGAAAAGTTCAAAGAGTTTCAATGTGAAGTAGTTAATCACCAAGAGTATTAGACAAGGACTTACGAGTAAATTGTAACTGTAAATATCTAAGTATTGACTTTGATTTTCACCAAAATTATTGTGAAATAGTTACACGAGTTAACTTCTCTAACATACTATTATGAGATAAGGTGTTGTTGAATAGAGATACAAAACCTTATACGATATGGTTTTGTCTTTGTCAAGTTAATCTGAGCCACTTGACTAACTTTGGGATTTTATTATTTTGTCTGCTATTTATTTTTCCAACATATCTAAGCACAATTAAAACAGTCGGATTTTGATTCATATACGATATGGATAGGTAGCGTACCTAATTTGTAAATTATCCGTATGAAACAAGTGCTCAATAATCCTACGTTAACAACGAGAACAAAGCGTTTGTGACTCGTAATGCTGTTTTTCAATAAAAATACGATTATTTCTTGATAAGACAGAGTGGGAGAAAATGTTTCTAGAGCCACAAACTGAGCATATGGTCCGGAAAACGTTTCCTCATTGCTTGTTCAGTAGTTGTTTCTTCGGAACCTAAGAGGTCAGGTGGAATTTTGATGAATTCTAATCTGTGACTTATAAAAGACTGTTTCTAGTCCCAACTTCTTGTTATGGCTTAGAGTCATGCGATTTGTAATGGACTCCATGCATGATGGTCAGGTATGTGACCTGGTAACATTTTACTTGAAGAAGTACGACCTCTTCAATGTAAATTGATTTTTAAGATCGAAATTTGCATGGATGAACATTAAAATGTTTTCAAAGATAACTTGGTAGGCAAAGAGTTTTGCACCAACCTTAATTCTTTGATCCATTCGAATATACTTAGCGATTATAAAAGCAATCATAATAGATGATGTCAATTGCACCTCAAGGACCACCTTCTTGAATACGATTCTAGAAGAGGTTGTATATTTTATATTCACATGTGGGTTCGTAGATCCTAACTATCCTAAGTTAATTTTGCAAGCTTAAGAGGATGTCTTAAGTAAGCACTAAAGAGTTGGAATTAGTGTGTCAATCATGTCATAAAAGATTTCTCGATATCTCGAGAAATTATGTTTATACATGAAGTTTAGTGGGAGTAATATGGTTTTCATTAGTC